>JBBPTI010000039.1:0-31906 GCA_038093995.1 Tylopilus aff. callainus | reverse complement strand
TAGTACTGTACACTATATATAGGGCCGCAATTGAGCCCCAGAACCTCATTCGAGTTATTCTGGGTTTTCCCCTTAGTCCTCAGTCGACGCCCGGGTCCCTCTAGCTCCGATCTCTCGTCACTACTCCGCTGTCACACAGCTCACTAAGCAGCCCCACCTAAGGGTTGTTTCAACTGACCCTTCATAATCTCCTGGATTGGTGAAGATTTCCACCTTGCAGCTTGCTCTCACGCTGGTGGTACTGGTGGCAGATAAGGTCACTATGGTCTGTTCAAGGGTGGCTACATCTTTTAGTAGTGCTGCAGTCTTCTTCTGTTCTTTAACACACCTATTGAGAAGCTGTTGGTTTTGAGCCATTAGCATAGTAAACTTGAGCACAACAGCAGCAATCTTGTTCTCCCACATGAGGTTCAGGTTGGCAAGGATTTGGAGTGTGTTTTGTGACATAATGTTGGGCTATGTGCATTTTGGATATGCAGATTCTCTTTCCATCTCAGACTACCCATGTTCTTCTGCAATATTTTCTGATTACAGCAGGGTGCCTTGTGGCATGATATGGTGTGGATCTAACCAGCACTATCTGTGGTTGGCTGATTGGTCTCAGTCTCAGTGGTAACTATTGTCTCTGGTGGAGTCACATAAACAGTTGACCTATGACTGTCACTCAAGGCAGCTTAGGAGCAAAGAGAGCTTATTGGGATATCTACCAGCCCCTGATGTTCTGTTCTGCTCTGACTTCTCCTATCTCCCAGTTATATCTGATGATGAGGGAGGTGTGGCAGTCATCCTGTTTGACAGTTAGATGGAGTGGGATAGTTTCCCTTGCAACAAACTCAAGGATGCAAAGGGTGAGGTAAATGAAAAGGCAAGAAAAAAGGATAATGAGAAAAGTGAGTATTCCCAGCAGGAGCTGGACTATCATAAAAGTAGGTGATTGGAGGCAAGAAAGATACCTGTAAACAGATGTAGGTAGGCATGGACAAGTAATGGGATAGTGATAGTAGCTGGTGCTACTAGGAGGTGACTAAAGGTAATGAGGGCAGTACAAAGATGCATGAGGGTGAATGAAACGACCTTGGGCACAAAGGCAAGGAGGCATCAAGTGGAATGAAGCGAGACGAGGAGCCCCGGGTGCTATGCACAAGGGGGCGAGAAGTGAAGTGAAGCGAGACGGAAAGGTGGATCAAACTCCTTATATGCAGGTGCCTTGTGAGGGAAGACCCAAGAAGAATTGATTGGGGCTCCGATAATTTACAGGCGGGTTTATATACTACTACAGGACAGGTTTAAGCAGAGCCTAAAGTAAGTGAGGGCAGGCCGAGATGCTAAATACAGAAGTGTGAGGCAGAAACTGGCCTGGTCCATGCAAGCGGGGCAATGCTGAGGGCTAAACGCTACTGGGGTGGGAAGAAGTGGTGAGCGATGGCGCCATCGCGAGGTTAATGCCATTGGAGTGGGAACAGATGGTGTACTATGGTGTCCGATGTGCAAGTATCGCTATAGGCATGCAACTGGGTGGCAACATATGGCGCCATTGCAACTGTGAATTGCCTGAGTGCTGCAGGTGGCATCAGTAGCCGGGTAACCGGGGCTTTACTCTACTGTGGTCTGGTGCCCGGATGCTGCGGCTATCTGTGCTTACCAGTGTGGGAATGGGACTTGGGCACAACCGAGTCACGGTGCTGTGGTGTGGGTTAAAGAGGCTAAAGAAGGTAATGTAGGAAGGAATGGAATGTAGCGTAGCTGTGAGCATAACATGACCCCCTTCTCAAGGCCCAGATTCCAGATGGGCATCAGGGAAGATAGCGCGAATGGTGGAGTGAGAGACAGGACAAGGGGCAGAAGGGTGTGCACAGTGGAAGGCGGCAAGGGCATCCAGGGAGTTAGTGAGGTTAGTGTGGGGTTCCCAAGTGCACTTGGAGATATCATACCCCTTCCAATGGACCAAATACTGAAGGCCACGGCCGGCTAGGCAGGAGTCGACAATGTACTCAACCTCGTATTCAGGGGTAGTGGGGTCAGCAGCCAGGGAAGAGGGATTGGGGATAGGAGGATGCTGACTGGGGAGCAGGGCTATGAAGGGCTTGACCCATGAGACATTCAGGACAGGGTGAATATGGTAGGAGGTGGGGAGGTTGAGATGGACAGCGTTCAGGCTGACGAGACCAATGATGGGGAAGGGCCCGATCCAGCGATTGGTGAGCTTCAGAGAGCCCGGAATAGAGAGGTGCTCGGTGGAGAGCCAAACCTTATCCCCAACAGAGTAGGAGGGGGCCAGAGAACGCTTACCAGCGGCTGCTCGCTTCATTGTGTCTTGCGAGGTGTGGAGCCATTCCTGGGCTTCAGCGAGGTGGTCAGCGTACTGGTGGGCAAGGTTATCAGTGGTGGGAGATTGAGTCACCGTGGGTTCTATTCCGAGAACCAGAGTGTAGGTATGGGTGAGCTTGAAAGGGGACTTGCTGGAGGTGGATGACACACAGGAGTTGATGGTAAATTGCGCAAGTGGGAGCCAGTCGCTCCAGGAGTCTGGGTGGTCAGTGCAATAAGTCCGGAGGTATTGTCCTACCTCTCGGTTCATGTGTTCAGTCTGTCCATCGGTTTGCAGGTGGTAGGCGGTGGACAGTCGTTGGTCTATTTGGAGCTGGCAGCAGAGATCCGTCATGAGGCGTGAGGCGAACTGAGGGCCCTGATCCGAGACGATGGACTTTGGGAGGCCATGGTGTTTCCAGATGTGGTGCAGGTAGATATCAGCGAGGTTGAGAGAGGTACAGGTGGAGTTGCATGGGATGAGCTCGACCGCCTTTGAAAAGCGGTCAACGATGGTGAGTATGGCGGTGTATGAGTTGGAGAGGGGGAGACCAGTGACGAAGTCTATGGAGATGTCTTGCCAGGGCCCTGCTGGGATCAGTAGTGGCTGAAGGGGCCCGGCAGGAGGTTTGTTGGAGGGCTTAACCTGGGCGCACCTTGGACACCTCTTCACGTAGTCAGCGGTGTCGATGGCCAGGGAGGCCCAATCGTAATGCCACCGGAGCAACTCTACTGTTTGTGCAATCCTGGGGTGGCCGGCTACCAGCACATCATGATGGAGGCAGAGTACCTCAGGCCTGCAGGCCAGGGGTACATAGACCTTACCGCCCTTCATTCGGCATCCATCCTTGATGTAATACCCCTGGCCTTCTAACCTCTTCTGCACTGGGGCCGGGAGCTTGATAGTCTCGTGCGAGATCTGATCTGTTAGCCTATCTCCTGAATGATGCAAGACCATGGCCTCCTCAGTCATCCCTTCCCAGTCTTTACCAGAGTCCTGCGGTCTTCCGCCTTTGGTCTGTTGTACTTGTATTTGTTCAGGGGGAATTACCACCACATTGTGGTTATCTTCGGCATCTCCCACTGCTAAGTCTTCCCTCCTGGACAGCGCGTTGGCTTTTCCCATGGTTGTGCCGGCTTTATGGCACCACTTGAAGTTGAAACGGGAAAGGTATTGGGTCCAGCGGGCTTGTCTCCGGTTGAGGTTCTGGCGGGTCATGAACCACTTTAGGTTCTCGTGGTCGTTCCAGACCTCGAACTGCTGCTCGGCCCCTTCCAGATAATGCCACCAATCTTCTAACCCCCGGATCACGCTCAGCATCTCCTTATCAGCTATGGGGTAATTGCGCTCTTCCAGTGTCATCGCATGTGAGGTGTAGGCCACGGGGTGCCACTTCTCGTCTTCTTCTACCAGGAGAACCCTGCCAGTTGCATAGCTGGAGGCGTCGCACTCCAGCTGGTACCTTTTGTTGTGATCTGGATAGGCAAGAATGGGGGCGGTGGTGAAAGTTTCTTTGAGACGGTGTAAAGTAAGAAATATGAGTGGGCGAGTTTTGGTTCTCGACCCAGGGGGTTCTTGATCAGGGATTTGCTAGAGTCGTCTGGTCACTCAAGTAGAAAACGGACACAAAGTCTGGCAATCTGCAGCCTCAGACTTGTGCAGGAATGAAATTCTCTCCTGCGAGATGATGAGGGAATGAAAATTACCCTGTAATGTGTTTCGATTAGTAAGCAAAAGTATCAAGGAAAAAGTGTAGTCCATGAATAAGTATCACTGAATAAATAAGTAGACTCAAACAAATAGGAATAGATAGAATCTAGGATTAAAGGGAATGATTGGGAATGATTGGGAACCTACTGGACTCAAACTGGATGCCATGGACACTGGACAGGGTGCAACAGGGGACCTGTGGAATGGTGCAGAATGGAGCTATACAACTGTAGGGAGCAGCAGCGCCCTACAATGGTTAAAGGCTGCTTGGCGCTGATCGGTCCAGCAGAAAGGCTCATCCTTCTTGGTTAGGTCGTGGAGTGGGCGTGCAATGTGGGCGAAATCTTGGATGAAGCGTCAGTAGAAGTTGGCCATTCCTAGAAAGGTCCAAACTCCTTGGACTGTGGTGGGGACTGGCCATTCCTTTATGGCGGTGACTTTGTTTGGGTCCATGCTTACCCTGTTCACCCCTATGATCATCCCGAGGAATTCTAGTTCTTTTACCCTGAAAGTGCACTTTTCTGGTTTGACAAAGAGGTCGTTTTCATGCAAGCGCTTGAGGACTTCCAGGACTACGGCCTCATGGGCTTTCTGGTCATCGGATGGGGTGAAGATGAGGAGGTCATCAATATAGACCATGACATTTTCGGACATATTTGTGAAGATGTCGTTCATCATCATTTGGAAGGTGGCGGGTGAGTTGCATAACCTGAAGAATATCACCAGGGGTTTGAAGGCTCCCCAGTGACAGGTGAAAGTGGCCTTCCATTCATCTCCTTCCTTGATCTGAACATTGTTGTAGCCCCATCGGAGATCCATCTTTGTGAATAGGCGAGCGGTGCGGAGTTTGTCGATGAGCTGGGCTATGAGTGGGAGCAGGTAGTTGTTGCGGACCATATGCTCATTGAGGTACCTGTAATCCTGGACCATGCACTTGTGTCCATCTTTCTTTGGCACAAAGAAGACCGGGGAGGTCTGTTCGGACTTGGAGGGACAGATGTAGCCTTTGGCAAGCTGCTTATCCACGAAGTCATCTACCTCTTTTTGCTCCTGTGGACTTAAGGGGATGTTGCAGCCCTTCTTTGGCACGAAAGTATCCTTCAACTCGATGGTGTGATCCCATGGTTTTCGCACTGGCATGCACTTGGACTCCTTCTGCTCGAAGGTCTTGAGATAGCGGCGGTATATCGGGGGTACTAACTCCCAAGGAGCTTTTCCTTCTTGCTGTTTTCCAGTGTCCTGTTGCTCCTTGGCGACCCGGACTTCCAATTCTTCAGCTCTGCAGATGACCTGTGATACTCCGGAGTAGTTGCATAGCTCTGGGCAATCAGGCATATAGACTGTGCTGATCTTCCAGTTGATCTGTGGGTTGTGCTCTTTTAGCCATGTATACCCCAAAATCAGATCTTTGCTTCTGAGATCGGTTACCTCCACCTGGGTCTTTTCTACATGACCCTGGTACTCCAATAGGACAGTGGCTGCATGGATTACAGGCCCCCCCTTTGTTCGGGGTCCCATTGGCATTGTAGACGTATATGGGCTGTGGGAGTTCTTCAGTAGGGATATGATTCTGGTGGACATACTCTCAATGTATGAATGAAGACTGGGCGCCACTATCGAGCAGAGTGGACGCTGGTATGAAGTCGCCAGTGCGGGTCTTGATCTGGACCTGCATGAGTATCTCTTTCCTTTTCTGCTGCCCAAGTATGCAAATTTGTGGGGGGTTAGTTGGGGTTTCTTTGCGCGCGTGAGGGGGAAGATACTTGTTAGAGGAATTAAGCATGGCATTTGGTTCATGGTTGCCGCCGAGCTGCTGGGGAGCGGACTCCTCTAGACCGGGCAATCTAAGGGGGATACACCACTCTTGGTCTTTAGAGATGATAACATGGGTAATAGGGGCGCGCTTGGTTGGAGTCTTACCGGCCTTTGGAACACCCGACGCATTCCTTAGGCCCTGCCTTTTCCCTTCATCTGGGGTCCTTCAATTGGGAAATCTGAACCCATCTCCAGGTTGTTTCTTTTGTGTATCTCTTCTGCCAACTTGGCAATCCTAACCAGTGCTTCGGAGCCAGTGGGTTCTTTATCCTCAGCTAGCGGAATCCTCCGCAGCATTTTCCTTTTGGAGCAGTAAGCACTATGCCCACCATGAACAAACTTACAGGCTGGGCATTGGTTTATCTTTGGCTTCTGGCATTCTTGAATCCTGTGGCCGGTTTGCTTGCAATTGAAGCACTTGGTGTGGGCGTCGCTGCTCGGGAGGGCGTATACATCTTCCTCAGTGTTCTCCCACGCTAACCCTCGACTGCTAATCCTCACAGGGGCCTTCCTTTCGTACCTCCTGATGAAGCCGAGTGCTTCCATCATGCATCCGGTCTTCCTAATATGGTCCAAATAGAGCACTGGCTTGTCCTAATGCTTTCCTTCCTTGAAAATCTGTAGGATAATGTGGCGGGCTGTGTTTTGCTCCAAGAGACGGACTGCATGTGTGTCATTGATTTGCACTTGCTGGTACAGGGCTTCCCAGCAGACGAGGTAGTCGTCAGTCCGCATGTTCTGCTGTTTGAATTCTTCCAGCTGTCGACATGCCCAATCTTTCTGGTTTGCGGCGCAGAATAGGCCTTCCATCTCGGCCTCGCAATCTTTCCACAGATAGGTATTTCCGCGGGCGAGGCGAGTTTGTGCGAATGGGCTGGCTTTAGGTCCTCTGAGCTGGGATAGTATGGCCACTACTGCTTCGTAGCTTCCAGCGGGGGCGACATGCGTGTTGATGTGGAGCCATGCTTTCATCTTGGCCCAGCATTCTTCAAACTTGCTAATGGATCCGTCGTATTCGCCCGGATCTGCGAACAATTCAACTTTCTTCGAGGTACCTGGTGGGCTGGCTGCAGCAATCTGGCCCTGAAGTGTGGCTACCATGCCTTGTCCTATCATTACCAGCTGCTCAAGGTGAATAATTTTGTTGTTGGATGCATGGAGGGATTGAGCCAGCTGGACATTCTGGGTAGTAACGGTGGTGAACTTGGCCGCAATGGCAGTGAGTTTGTCTGGTAGTGGAATAGTAGGATCTGCAATGGTATCGAGGAGTACCTGCAACATATTGAAAGTGGACTTCTTTCTTGATTACTGGCGCCTTGTGTTTCTTATACCAGCTGCAGCTGGGTCTTTCAAATGGGAGCGGTGCTAGAGGTCTTGTGCAGACTATGGTCTTCTAATCTCGATAGTCTCCTGGACATGGCCTGTTGAGGATCCTGATTACTCTTCCTTCAGGATGCAATGGATGTTCTCTCAGCTTGCTAAGTAATCCCCCTATAGCTGGAGCTGGGAACTTTTAGTTCAATTGAATCTGTAAAGAAAAACTACCAGTCGTCCTGGGATGCTGACTCTGCCCAGTTGGTAGGTGTGTTCTCGTAGTGGAAGTTGCGGCCTCGTGTGCTGGTGGGGGTGGAGATGATAACAGAGTATTCGCCTGTGGGTAGCTGCAAAGAAATCAAAAGGGTATTGTGATCAAACTGAACACGAGTGAGAAGACGATAAATGCAAAACACAAGTAACAAGAAAGAAATAAAACAAGAAGCTAAAAGGGAGTACCAAAAGAAAAGCAGGAACATCCTTGGAAGTGAAAGCTAGAACTAAAAAGGGGGGAAGGCACAAAGATGTAAGTACAAAAAGGGAAACTAAAGGAACTTGCTGGGCCGCTTCAGAAGGTTTCTTGGGTGGAGGCGGCCTGGCTTGTTGAGACTGCGCACCAGTACAGTACCGGATGTCCTGGACTGTCTCGGGTGCAAGTGGAATGGCAGAAAACAGAAGGGGTGGCGAAGGCGATCCGGCCTGCAGCAGGTGCGGTAGTCTGGCAAAGGGGGAAGGAGAGCAGTGAGCTGGGCTTCTATGCGGGCTGCGTACTCCTCGTAGCAGCGGGTTTGTTCTTTGGCTTCGGCGATGAGCCGGCGAAGAGTGGAAGGTGAGGGGACAGGTGGTGTGGGAGGGACAAAGTCGTTGGGATCAATGTCAGTGAACGGGAATGGGGGATAGACAAGTGTGGGCATATCTGAAGCCCTGGACCTTGTGGCAAAATCTGCAATGGCCTGGTCAATCTCTTTCCACAGCTCTCTCTGCTCTCTCTCAGCAGCAGCAGTAGCGTCAGCTTCGAGATGGGAAGCGACGGTGGCGAGGAGGTTGAGGTTGATGGGGCAAACTGGGCGAGGGGCGACTACTAGACAGTGTCCACCTGTTGAGCTGCCAACTACAACAGCGGGGGCTGACTTGGCATGTGTACCATTCACTAGTGTTCTTCCACGTCAATAAGGGGGACACGGGTTCTGCTCTGCTTACTGATAGCAAAAAGGTTGGTGATGGATGGGTGTTCAGGGTGGTCAGATGGGCGACAGCAGCAAACAGGAGAATCAATTCTTAATGAAACGACCTCGGGCACAAAGGCAAGGAGGTGTCGAGTGGAACAAAGTGAGACGAGGAGCCCCAGGTGCTATGCACAAGGGGGCGAGAAGCAAAGTGAAGCGAGACGGAAAGGTGGATCAAACTCCTTATATGCGGGTGCCTTGTGAGGGAAGACCCAAGAAGAATTGATTGGGGCTCTGATAATTTACAGGTGGGTTTATATACTACTACAGGACAGGTTTAAGCAGAGCCTAAAGTAAGTGAGGGCAGGCCGAGATGCTAAATATGGAAGTGCGAGGCAGAAACTGGCCTGGTCTGTGCAAGCAGGGCAATGCTGAGGGCTAAATGCTACTGGGGTGGGAAGGAGTGGTGAGTGATGGCGCCATCGTGAGGTTAATGCCATTGGAGTGGGAACAGATGGTGTACTATGGCGTCCGATGCGCAAGTATTGCTATAGGCATGCAACTGGGTGGTGACATATGGCGCCATTGCAACTGTGAATTGCCTGAGTGCTGCAGGCGGCATCAGTAGCCGGGTAACTGGGGCTTTACTCTACTGTGGTCTGGTGCCTGGATGCTGCGGCTATCTGTGCTTACCGGTGTGGGAATGGGACTTGGGCACAACTGAGTTGCAGCGCTGTGGCATGGGTTAAAGAGGCTAAAGAAGGTAATGTAGGAAGGGATGGAATGTAGTGTAGCTGTGAGCGTAACAGTGAAGGCATCCTTGACCATCAACAGGGTGAACAAGGATAGCAGTGGCAGTGCAGCAGGCAGCTCTTGCTGCAGTGATTCTTTCACAATGGACAAGGTGGGCTTCTTCTACTAAGAACCTGATGTGGTTCTCTTGCCAATGACAGTACTCTTCATCAAGGCAGTGGTAGATGTTGGGTGAGGTGGGGTCATGATAGGGACCCTTGAGGTCATTCGGGTCAACTGACTCAGGTGGGGTTGACTCACGCTTAATGGTGGTGGGAAGGAACAGCAGTACTACTAGCTCCTCCTCCTCTTCCTTCTTTATCTCTCTGTACTCCCCTGCTAGCCTCCTTTCTCTCTGTGTGGCAGCAGAGGTGGGGTCAAAGACTTGGGTGAATAGATGGGGTGCTCCTCTATGAAGAGGCAAGCACTAGTGATGAGGGCAGCAATGTCAAGCACATATTCAGGACATGGTACTATGATCTGGGCAGGGTTCACTAGGGCAGAGGGCTGTCAGTAACAACAGCCAATGACTCTGCAGGGCTCACTGTTATGCTTCACTTCCCTACACTACATTTCCTTCTTTAGACACTTGTACCCACACCACCTTGCCACAACTTGGTAACATCCACCCTTGCTCCCATACCACAGAAGCACATGCTTATTGAAACAACCTCAGGTGCAAGGCACTAGGAGGTGTATAGAGTGGAGAGTAGCAAAGTGAAGCAAAACGGACAAGTGGATCAATCTCCTAGTAAAGTGGGTGCCTTGTAAGGAAAGACCCAAGAAGAATTGATTGGGGCTCCGATATAATACAGGCAGTCTTATATACTACTACAGAATGAATTCAAGCAGAGCCTATAGTAAGTGAGGGCAGGCTGAGATACTAAATATGGAAACGCAAGACAGAAACTGGCCTGGTCTGTGTGAGCGGGGCAGTGCTGCAGGCTAAATGCTACTAGAGTGGGAAACAAAGGTGAGCAATGGCGTGCCTGTGAAGTTAATGCCATTGGAGTGAGAATGGATGGTGTACTATGGTGTGCAAGGTGTGGTTATTGCTATTGGGGTGGGAACATATGGTGTGATAAGGTGCCATTGCAACTGCGGATTGCATGAGTCCTGCGGATGGCATCAGTACCCAGGTAATCGGGTCTTTACTCTACCATGGTCCAGTGCCCGGAATGCTGTGGGTACTGTGCTTAGCCAGTGTGGGAGTAGGACTTGGGTAATCCTGAGTCACGGCACTGTGGCATGAGAAGGAGTGGCTAAAGAAGGAAGTATAGGAAGGAATGGAACATAGCGTAGCTGTGAGCATAACATGTCCCCCTCCTTAAGGCCCAGATTCCAGATGGGCAGAAGGGAAAATAGTGCGAATGGTGGAGTAAGAGACAGGGTGAGGGGCAGAAGGGTGGGCACAGTGGAAGGCAGTGAGAGCATCAGGGGAGTTAGCAAGGTTGGCATAGGGTTTCCAAGTGTGTTCAGAGACGTTGTACCCCTTCCAATGAACCAAGTACTGGAGTCTGCAGCCGGCAAGGTGGGAGTCAACTATATACTCGACCTTGTATTCCAGGGTAGCAGGGTCAGCAGCCAGGGAAGAGGGATTGGGGGAAGGAGGGTGCTGACTGGGGAGTGGGGTGATGAAGGGCTTAACCTGTGAAACATTAAGGACGGTGTAGAGAGTGGTACGTCTCTACGGTGGTATCCCTACATCTCACGTCCTTTCGTACGGTCTCTGTGCCCCTTTTGTTTCTACCTTCACACTCCCCTTTTTATCTTGTACAGTAGGATCGGTCGACCGGATGTAAGTCCGTCAATAAGTCTGGAAGACCGTCGGTTTTATTTCATTTCATGTTCTCTCGACTAGTTTATTCTTGTTCCTTCTTTAGACTCAGGTTCCTACAGTCATACCTAAGTCTCGGGCATTCCCAGACTATAAAGCAATGTCATAGGAACTTGGAAGGCAGCTCCCGTTTTAGCTCTTACCGCACCATTTACCGTTCACCGACCGTTCACCGCACCGTGACCGCTCACCGTTTACGACCATCTTATCTCCCGTCACCGCCCCCGACCGCTAACGCTCTACAAGACCGTCAGACTTGCGCTTCTCGCTGGTCGACTACTCGAGGACTTCCCTGATCCACTCCCTGTACTCCAGAGTCCCTTAGGGGCGAGCCTATTGCTCCCCTCACACACTGACAACCCCTAGGACTTCTAGGACTTCTTCCCAAGTCCACCCCGGAGTCCTTGTCTTCTTTACAACGGGGTGAATATAGTAGGACAAGGGGAGGTTGAGGCGGACAGCATTTGGGCTGATGAGACCGATAATGGGGAACAGCCTGATCCAATAATCGAGGAGCTTAGGCAACCCCAGGATGGAGAGGTGCTCAGTGGATAACCACATCTTATCCCCAATGGCATAGGTGGGGGCCAGAGAACACTTACCAGCAGTCGCTCACTTCATTATATCTTGCAAGGTGCAGAGCTGTTCTCGGGTGTCTGCCAGATGGTTGGCATACTGGTTGGCAAGGTTGTTGGCAGTGGGGGACTGGGTTACCATTGGCTCAATGCCAAGCACTGGAGTGTAAGTATGGGTAAGTTGGAAGGGGGTTTTACCAGAGATGGAGGACATGCAGGAGTTGATGGTGAACTGTGTGAGTGGGAGCCAGTCGCTCCAAGAGTCTGGATGATCTGCACAGTAAGTCCATAGATACTGACCTACTTCACAATTCATATGCTTGGTCTGTCTGTTGGTCTGTGGGTGGTAGGTGGTCGAGAGATGCTGGGTGATCTGAAGCTGGCGGCAAAGATCAGTCATGAGCTACAATGTGAACTGAGGGCCCCAATCAGAGACAATGGACTTCAGGAGACTGTGGTGCTTCCAGACGTGGTGCAGGTAGATGTCAGCAAGATTGAGAGATGTGCAAGTGGTGTCGCAGGGAACCAGCTTGACTGCTTTGGAGAAGCAGTTGACGATGGTGAGTATCGTGGTATAGGAATTCAAAAGGGGAAGTCCAGTGATGAAGTTGACAGAGATATCTTGCCAGGGCCCCAAGGGAATTGGTAACGGTTGTAGGGGCCTGGCTGGCAGCTTGTTGGATGGCTTGGTTTGGGTGCACCTTGGACACTGTTTCACGTAGTCAGTGGCATCTATGGCTAGGAAGGCCCAGTTGTAGTGTTGGCACAGCAATTCAATGGTGCATGCAACTCTGGGGTGACCTGCTACTGGCATATCATGATGCAGGCAGAGTACCTCAGGTCGACAGGCTGGCAGGACATAAACCTTTCCATCTTTCATCCAGCACCCATCCTCAATGTGATACCCCTGACCTTCTAGTCTCTTTTGCACCGGGTGAGGGAGCTTGATGGTTTCATGTGAGATCTGGTTGGTCAGCCGGTCTCTGGAATGGTGCAGCACTGTGGCCTCCTCAGTCATCTCAGCTCCTGTCTCCGTGGACTTCTTTGGCTCTTTCCTGTTAGTCTGGCAAACCTGTATCTGCTCAGGGGGAATCACCACTACATCCTGGTTGTCTTTGGCATCCCCGACTACCAAATCCTTGTGCCAGGACAGCACATCAGCTTTGCCCATGGTAGAACCCAGTTTGTGGCACCATTTTAAGTTGAACCGGGATAGATATTGGGCCCAGCAGGCTTGTCTCTGATTGAGGTGCTGTCGTATCATAAACCAGGTGAGGTTCTGGTGGTCGTTCCATACCTTGAACTGCTGCTCAGCCTCTTCCAAATAGTGCCTCCAATCCTCCAGGCCCCGAATTACACTCAGCATCTCCTTATCAGCTATGGGGTAGTTTCGCTCTTCCAGTGTCATTGCATGGGAGGTGTAGGCCATGGGGTGCCACTTCTCACCTTCTTCCACCAGGAGCACGCCACCTGTTGCATAGGAGGAGGTGTCATACTCGAGCCAGTACTTCTTGTTATGGTTGGGGTAGGCTAGAACCGGGGCTGTGGTGAATGACTCCTTGAGGTGGTCAAAGGCCTCTTGCCGCTGAAACAACTCAAGCCAGAGCTGTCAAGCCTAGGGCTAGTAGTGGCGGATGCCGATAGCGATGGTGAGAGTTGCAACATGTTGTCAAGGGGAGCCTTGCTGTTATGGGTCTTACTAGTTGTACAATGAAGCAGGGAAGGCAATAGGCATTTATACAGTAGCCTAGTCAATAGCCTCCAAGACCCTAGTGGTGCAGCGGCATTGTGGGTCTAGGTCTAGTAGCTATAGAGGCCACTATCCATCAATGATAAGCTGGGGTCTAGGAGGATAGCAGCTAGGGTTTACATACTGTTACAGTGTTTGTAGGTGTTTGTACACTATTACTACATATGGTCCATCAAGGGCTGGCTTAGTTACCATATATGGTCTGCAGAGTCCATGGGTCTCTGTGGATCAAGGGAATGTCTTGGTCCATGCGAGGCAGTGTGCAGCTATGCAGGGCTGTACGGTGTAAGGTGTAGGCTGTGACAAGGGTGAATGGCTATTGGTCATGAGTCCATGTGAGTCATGCCAGTGTTTTATGCACAAGTATTACTGTAGGCCGAGGTTCGAGGGCAGTGCAATGATGAGTGATTGCATGGCTATGGCATGATATGGTGTGATGCAGGACTGCGGAGCAGGACCAGGATATGCGGAGTGCCAAAGGCGGTGTCAGGGCTAAGGGTCGCAGTATGGTGACATACTGTGGGCAAGTCTGAAGGGCGAGGGCCATTGCATGAGCCTATCCATGGCACGTGAGCTGAGGTTGGTGCCTGTGTTTGCCAGGTGGCTATAAGGGAGTCTGGGGTCTCTATATCTCTGTGGGGTTGTCTAGTAGTGCTGTCAGGGGGCCATGTCTATCTGGGGCATGAGGGCTATGCTAAGTGGCTATGCAAAGGGATCTGGATCATATCACATGCGGGGTCATGTGACTGGTGTGAGACTGTGCTGCAAGGCATCGCTGATAGATCAGGTGACCATAAGACTGTAGGTCACGTGCAGGGAACCTGAGTAGAGGCAAAGACGAGTGGTGACTATTAGGGCGATGAGGGAGCGAAGAGCACTATATCGTAGGGCATCGTAGGATGCTGGAATGATAGCGAGGGAGTGCAAGCGACTGAGCAAAGGGCCAAAGTGAAGGAAAAAGTGTAGCGGGGCCCATGCATAGCATTGAGTACAGCACGATTGTAACAGGCGCTTGTTGGTCCAGCAGAAGGGTTTATCTTTGCAGGTTAGATCATGGAGGGGACAAGCGATGTGGGTGAAGTCTTGTATGAAACAGTGATAGAAGTTGGCCATCCCAAGGAAGGCCTGGACCCCTTGGACGGTTGTCGGCACTGGCCATTCCTTTATTGCAGTGACTTTGCTCAGGTCCATGCTTACCCTGTTTATTCCTACAATCATCCCAAGGAACTCCAACTCCTGTACTCCAAAGGTATACTTTTCCAGCTTGACAAAGAGGTCATTTTCTTCCAATCTCCAGAGGACTTCAAGAACTACCTTTTCATGGGCATGGCAGTCATCTGTGGGGGTGAATATCAGGAGGTTGTCGATATAGACCATAACGTTCTTGGCCATATTGGCGAAGATGTCATTCATCATTGTTTGGAAGGTGGCCAGGGAGTTGCATAGCCCAAAGAACATGACTAGGGGCTCAAATGCCCCACAGTGGCAGGTGAAAGCGGCCTTCCATTCATCTCCTTCCTTTATGTGGACATTGTTGTACCCCCAACAGAGGTCCATCTTTATGAATAGCCAGGCAGTTCAGAGCCTATCAACTACCTGGGCAATCAGCGGGAGCAGGTAGTTGTTGCAGACAGTGTGCTCGTTTAGGTACCTATAGTCTTGTACCATATGCTTGTAATCATCTTTCTTCGGAACGAAGAATACCAGGGAGGTTTGTTTGGACTTCGAGGGTCAGATGTACCCTTTGGCCAGTTGTTCATCAACAAAGTCGTCCACCTCTTTCTGCTCCTGTGGGCTCAGGGGAATATTGCACCCCTTCCAGGGTACAAAAGTGTCCTTCAGCTCTATGGTGTGATCCCACAGCTTTTGAACTGGCATCTGCTCGGACTCCTTCTGCTCAAAGGTCTTGAGGTAGCGATGGTACACTGGGGGTACTAACTCTCAGGGAGTTTTTCCTTCTTGCTTTTGTCCAGTGTCCCATTGCTCCTCTGTGATCCAGATCTCCTGTTCCTCTGCTCGGCGAATGACTTGTGATACTCTGGAGTAGTTGCACAACTCCAGACAGTCAGGTAACATGACCAATCCAGTTTTCCAGTTGATACGGGGATTGTGCTCCTTGAGCCACATGTAACCTAGAATGAGATCCTTACTCCCAAGATCTGTTACTTCCATGCGGGTCTTCTCTACATGATCCTGGTATTCAAGTAAAACCATGGCCGCATGGGTTACTAGGCCTGCTTTGTTTGGGGTGCCATTGGCATTGTAGATGTATATAGGCTGGGGGAGTTCTTCAGTGGGGATACGATTTTGGTGGACATACTCTCAGTGTATAAAGGAGGACTGGGTGCTGCTGTCAAGCAAAGTGGATGCTGGTATGAAGTCACTGGTCCTGGTCTTGATCTGGACCTTCATGAGGATCTCCTTCCTTTTCTGCTGCCCTAAGATGCATATCTGTGGTGGGGTAGTCAGGATTTCTTTGCGTGCATGCAGGGGAATATACTTGTTAGAGGAATTAAGCATGGCATTTGGTTCATGGTTGCTGCCAAGCTGCTGGGAAGCAGGCTCCTCTAGACTGGGCAATCTAAAGAGAATACACCATTCTCGATCTTTAGAAATGATAACATGGGTAATGAGGGCATGCTTGGTTGGAGTCTTACCAGCCTTTGGAACACCCAACATGTTCTTTAGGCCCTGCCTTTTCCCTTCATCTGGAATCCTTTGATTGGAAAATCCAAACCCATCTCTGGGTTATTCCTTTTGCATATCTCCTCTGCCAACTCAGCAATCCTTACCAGGGCCTCAGAGCCCATTGGTTCTTCATCTTCTGCTAGTGGGATCCTCTGCAGCATTTTCCTTTTGGTGCAATAAGCGCTGTGCCCACCATGAACAAACTTATAGGCTGGACATTGGTTGATCTTTGGCTTCTGGCATTCTTGAATTCTATGGCCAGTTTGCTTGCAGTTAAAGCACTTGGTGTGGGCATCACTGCTTGGGAGGGCGAATACATCTTCTTCAAGGTTCTCCCACACTAACCCTCAACTGCTAATCCTCACAGGGGCCTTCCTTTCATACCCCCTTATGAAGCTGAGCACTTTCATTGTGCATCTGATCTTCCTGATGTTGTCCAGGTAGAGTGCCAGCTTATCCTGGTGCTTACCCTCCTTGAAGATCTGTAATATGATATGGTGGGCCATGTTCTGTTTGAGGAGGCGAACTGCATGTGTGTCGTCAATCTGCACTTGCTGGTATAGAGCTTTCCAGCAGACAAGGTAGTTGTCGGTCTGCATGTTCTGCTGCTTGAACTCTTCCAGCTGGCAGCATGCCCAGTCCTTCTGATTCATGGTGTGGAAGAGGCCTTCAATCTCAGCCTTGCAGTCTTTCCATAGGTATGCATTACCCCAGGTGAGGCGTATCTGTGCAAAGGGGCTGGCTTTAGGTCCTTTGAGCTGGGAGAGTACTGCCACTACCACTTCATAGCTTCCAGCGGGGGTGACATGTGTGTTGATCCAGAGCCATGCTTTCATCTTGGCCCACCATTCTTCAAATTTGGCAATGGACCTGTTGTATTCTCCTGGGTCCGTGAACAATTCAACTTTCTTCAAGGTACCTGGAGGGCCTGCTGCAGCGATCTGACCCTGGAGTGTGGCTATCATTCCTTGGCCTACTGTTACCAACTGCTCAAGACAGATAATTGTTACAACCTCACTTGCACCTGCTCTTTTTCCTTCCATTATTGGTCTCCCCCCCTATTCCAGTGTTGGTACTTATCTCGGACCGTTGCTTACTAACAGCATCCACACACCACATGATGGCAGTACCAAGCTGTGGTTACCTTAGTAAGCAATCCAGTCCCTTGCATAGCCCCGTAACATCATTATCATGCCATATGGTGCCATCCTAACACCATCTCGCATCATTGGCACCCAGGCTGCGCAAACCAGTGCAGTGAAACGACCTCAGGCACAAAGGCAAGGAGGCATCAAGTGGAATGAAGTGAGATGAAGGGCCCTGGGTGCCGGGCACAAGGGGGCGCGAAGCGAAACAGAAAGTGGATCAAACTCCTTATAAATAGGTGCCTTGTAAGGGAAGATCCAAGAAGAGTTGATTGGGGCTCTGATAATTTACAGGCAGTCTTATATACTACTACAATCAGGATTCGGGCGGAGCCTAAAGTAAGTGAGGGCAGGCTGAGATACTAAATATGGAAGTGCGAGGCAGAAACTGGCCTGGTCCGTGTGAGGGAGGCGAAGCTGCGGGCTAAACGCTACTGGAGTGGGAAAGGGTGGTGAGCGATGGCGCCATCACAAGGTTAATGCCATTGGAGTGGGAACGGATGGCGTACTATTGCGCAATCGCGGGAGTATCGCTATTGGTGTGGGAGCGGGTGGCGTGCTATGGCGTGCGATGCACGAGTATCGCTATAGGCGTGAGTCTGGGTGGCGACATAAGGTGCCATTGTGACTGCGGATTGCCTAAGTGCTGCGGCCGGCATCAGTAGCCGGGTAACCGGGGCTTTACTCTACCGTGGTCCAGTGCCCGGATGCTGCAGCTATCTGTGCTTACCGGTGTGGGAAGGGGACTTGGGCAGTACTGAGACGCAGTGCTGTGGCGTGGGTCAAAGGGACTAAAGACAGCAATGTAGGAAAGGAAAGGAGTGTAGCGTAGCCATGAGCGTAACACGACCCCCTCCTTAAGGTCCAGATTCCAGATGGACACCGGGGAAAATAGCACGAATGGCGGAGTGAGAGACGGGACGAGGGGCAGAAGGGTGGGCACGGTGAAAGGCGGCAAGGGCATCGGGAGAGTTAGTAAGGTTAGTGCGGGGCTCCCAAGTACGCTTGGAGATATCATACCCCTTCCAGTGGACCAGGTACTGAAGGCCGCAGCCGGCCAGGCGGGAGTCAACAATAAACTCGACCTCGTATTCGGGGATAGCGGGGTCAGCAGCCAGAGAAGAGGGATTGGGGTGAGGAGGGTGCTGACCGGGGAGCAGGGCTATGAAGGGTTTGACCTGCAAGACATTGAGGACGGGGTGAATATGGTAGGAGGCGGGGAGGTCGAGGCGGACTGCATTGGAGCTGACGAGACCGATGATGGGAAACGGCCCGATCCAGTGATCAGTGAGTTTAGGGGACCCGGGAATCGAGAGGTGTTTGGTGGAGAGCCAAACCTTATCCCCAATAGAGTAGAAGGGGGTCAGAGAACGCTTTCCGGCGGTTGCTTGCTTCATCGTATCTTGCGAGGCGCGCAGGCGTTCCCAGGCTTCAGCCAAATGATCAGTGTACTGGTTGGCAAGGTTGTCAGCCGTCGGGAACTGGGTAACTGTGGGTTCGATTCCAAGTACCAGGGTGTAAGTAAGGGTGAGCTGGAAAGGGGACTTGCCGGAGGCGGAGGACACTCTGGAGTTAATGGTGAACTGTGCGAGCAGGAGCCAATTGGACCACGAGTGGGGGTGGTCGGCACAGTAAGTCCGGAGGTACTGCCCTACCTCTTGGTTCATCCGTTCCGTTTGTCCGTCGGTCTGTGGATGGTAGGCAGTGGACAGTCGTTGGTTGATCTGGAGTTGGCGGCAGAGGTCTGTCATGAGTTGCGAGGCGAACTGAGGACCCCAGTCCGAGACAATGGACTTCGGGAGGCCGTGATACTTCCAGATGTGGTGGAGGTAAATGTCGGCAAGGTTGAGGGAGGTGCAAGTGGAGTCGCAGGGGATGAGTTCGACTGCCTTGGAGAAACGGTCGATGACTGTGAGTATGGCGGTGTACGAGTTAGAGAGAGGGAGTCCGGTGATGAAGTCCACAGAGATATCCTGCCAGGGCCTGGCCGGTATTGGCAATGGGTGAAGGGGCCCTGCGGGAGGTTTGTTAGTGGGCTTGGTCTGGGCGCACCTCGGACACCTCTTCATGTAGTTGGCAGTGTCTATTGCTAGGGATGCCCAATCGTAATGCCGGTGGAGTAACTCCACTGTCTGCACAACTCCGGGGTGGCCGGCGACCGGTGCATCGTGGTGTAGCCGGAGCACCTCAGGTCGACAAGCGGGGGGGACATATACCTTCCCATTCTTCATCCAACATCCATCCTCGATGTGGTAACCCTGACCCTCTAACCGCTTCTGCACCAGAGCGGGGAGCTTGATTGTCTCGTGTGAGATCTGATCCGTGAGTCGATCCCCGGAGTGGTGCAAGACCGTTGCTTCTTTGGTCTGGGCTTCTTCGTCCGTCCTCGACTGCCTTTGGTTGTGCGTGCGAACCTGTATCTGCTCGGGAGGAATCACTACTACGTCATGGTTGTCCTCGGCGTTGCCTACTGCTAGATCTTCTCGGCACGAGAGTGCATCGGCCTTTCCCATCGTCGTGCCGGACTTGTGGCACCACTTGAAATTGAAGCGAGAGAGGTACTGGGCCCACCGGGCTTGCCTTCGATTGAGGTTCTGCCTAGTCATGAATCACTTCAGGTTCTCGTGGTCGTTCCATACCTTGAACTGCTGCTCAGCCCCTTCCAAGTAATGGCGCCAATCCTCGAGTCCTCTAATCACACTCAACATCTCCTTGTCGGCTATGGGGTAATTGCGCTCTTCCGGCGTCATGGCGTGCGACGCGTAGGCCACGGGATGCCATTTTTCTTCTTCTTCCACCAGTAAGACCCCGCCGGTCACATAGCTGGAGGTGTCACACTTGAGTCGGTACTTCTTGTTATGATCCGGGTAAGCGAGAACGGGGGCAATGGTGAAGGTTTCCTTGAGGCAGTCGAAGGCCGCCTGATGCTGCTCGGTCCAGCAGAAGGGTTCGTCTTTCTTTGTCAGGTCATGGAGCGGCCGCGCAATGTGGGCGAAATCCTGGATAAAGCGGCGGTAGAAGTTGGCCATGCCGAGAAAGGCTCGGACTCCTTGTACATTCACTGGGACTGGCCATTCCTTTATGGCGGTGACCTTGCTCAGATCCATGCTTACCCCGTTTACTCCGACAATCATTCCAAGGAATTCCAGCTCTTTTACTCCGAAGGTGCATTTTTTGGGCTTGACGAAGAGGTCGTTTTCATGGAGACGCTTGAGCACTTCAAGTACCACAGCCTCATGGGTTTTCCAGTCGTCCGAGGGGGTAAAGATGAGAAGGTCGTCGATGTATACCATGACATTTTCGGACATGTCCGCGAAAATGTCGTTCATCATTGTCTGGAAGGTGGCGGGCGAATTGCATAACCCAAAGAACATCACTAGCGGCTCGAAAGCGCCGCAATGGCAGGTGAAGGCTGCCTTCCATTTGTCTCCCTCCTTGATCTGGACGTTGTTGTACCCCCAGCGGAGGTCCATTTTCGTGAAGAGGCAGGCAGTCCGGAGTTTGTCGATGAGCTGGGCGATGAGGGGGAGAGGGTAGTTGTTGCGGACTGTGTGCTCGTTAAGATACCGGTAGTCCTGGACCATGTGCTTCCGGCCATCCTTCTTTGGCATAAAGAAGACCGGGGAGGTCTGTTCGGACTTTGAGGGTCGGATGTACCCTTTGGCAAGCTGTTCATCCACAAAGTCATCGACTTCCTTCTGTTTCTGCGGACTTAGGGGAATGTTTCAGCCCTTCTTTGGCACGAAGCTATCCTTTAACTCGATGGCGTGATCCCATGGCTTTCGTACTGGCATTCGCTCCGACTCCTTCTGCTCGAAGGTCTTGAGGTAGCAATGATACACCGGGGGTACTAACTCCCAAGGAGTTTTTCCTTCTTGCTGTTTTCTGGTGTACTGCTGCTCCTCAGCCGCCCAGACTTCCAATTCTTCTGCTCTACGGATGACCTGCGATACTCCAGAGTAGTTGCATAACTCCAGACAGTCGGGCATATGGACCGTGCCGGTCTTCCAGTTGATCTGTGGATTGTGTTCTTTTAGCCATATATACCCCAAGATTAGATCCTTGCTTCCCAAATCTGTTACCTCTACCCGGGTCTTTTCCACATGGCCCTGGTATTCTAATAAGACGGTGGCCGCATGGGTGACTGGCCCGGCTTTATTCGGGGTCCCATCGGCATTGTAAACATATATGGGCTATTCGAGCTCTTCAGTAGGGATACGATTTTGGCAGACGTACTCTCGGTGTATGAACGAGGATTGGGCCCCGCTGTCGAGCAAGGCGGAGGCCGGTATGAAGTCACCAGAGCAGGTCTTTATCTGAACCTGCATGAGTATCTCTTTTCTCTTTTGCTGCCCTAGTATGCGAATCTGGGGGGGGTTAGTCGGGGTTTCTTTGCGCGCATGAGGAGGAAGATACTTGGTAGAGGAATTAAGCACGGCATTTGGTTCACGGTTGCCACCGAGCCGCTTGGGAGCAGGCTCCTCTAGACCGGGCAATCTAAGGGGAATACACCATTCTCGGTCTTTAGACATGATAACATGAGTAATGGGGGTGCGCTTTGCAGAAATCTTACCGGCCTTTGGAACACCCGACGCATTCCTTAGGCCCTGCCTTTTCCCTTCATCTGGGGTCCTTCGACTGGAAAATCCAAACCTATCTCCAGGTTGTTTCTCTTGCATATTTCTTCTGCCAACTCGGCAATCCTAATCGGTGCTTCGGAGCCGGTGGGTTCTTCATCTTCTGCAAGCGGTATCCTCTGCAGTGTCTTCCTCTTGGTGCAATACGAGCTATGCCCACCATGAACAAACTTACAGGCTGGGCATTGGTTTATCTTGGGCTTTCGGCAATCCCGAATCCTGTGGCCGGTCTGTTTGCAATTGAAGCATTTTGTGCAGGCGTCGCTGCTTGGGAGGGCGTATACGTCTTCTTCAATGTTCTCCCGTGCTAACCCTCGGTTGCTAATCCTCGCAGGGGCCTTCCTTTCATACCCCCTTATGAAGCCGAGCGCTTCCATTGCGCATCTGGTCTTCCTAATGTTGTCCAAATAGAGCGCTGGCTTGTCCTGACGCTTTCCCTCTTTGAAAATTTGTAAAATGATGTGGCGGGCTGTGTTCTGTTCCAAGAGACGGATTGCATGCGTGTCGTCGATCTGGGCTTGCTGGTATAGGGCTTCCCAACGGACTAGGAAGTCGTCAGCCCACATGTTCTGCTGTTTGAACTCTTCCAGCTGGCGGCATGCCCAGTCTTTCTGATTTGCTGCCCAGAACAACCCCTCAATCTTGGCTTCACAGTCCTTCCACAGGTAGGCATTGCCTCGGGCCAGGCGTGTTTGCGCGAAAGGACCGGCTTTTGGTCCTCTGAGCCGGGAGAGTACTGCCACTACCGCTTCATAACTTCCAGCGGGGGCGACGTGCACATTGATCCGGAGCCATGCTTTCATCTTGGCCCACCATTCTTCAAACTTGCTAATGGACCCATCGTATTCGCCCAGGTCTTGGAACAGTTCAACCTTCTTCGAAGTACCTGGAGGGCCCTGTTACGCCCTCACTCGTGCCCCTATCTTTTTCCCCTATTTTCCACCCCTTCCTGGACCGCGATACGCTAAAGGGCCCCGCTAACTAACAGCATTCACACGCCACACGATGGCAGTGCCAAGCTGTGTTTACCTTAGTAAGTGACCCAGCCCCTTTGCACAGCCCCATGACATCATAGCACGCCATTATGGTGCAATCTTGCATCATCGGCGCCCAGGCTGCGCAAACCTGTGCATTGACTCTCCATGACTCATACTTGGCCAGTAGCATAACCCCCTCGTTCCCACACTCGCCCTAAAGTACCTAAATGTAGTATTAAGGGCACAATACGTACAAATACGCTGTACCCTATATATAGGACCGCAATTGAGCCCCAGAACCTCATTCGAGTTATTCTGGGTTTTCCCCTTAGTTCTCAGTCAACGCCAGGGCCCCTCTAGCTCCAGTCACTTGTCACTCTCCCGCTGTCACACAGCTCACTACGCAGCCCCGCCTAAGGGTTGTTTCATAATAACTCGAATCCTATTTTACTTCGCTGTCGCCGCCGCCACCCCGAAGACCGTTACCAGTGAGCTTGGCAGAGTCGCCAGCCGTCGTTACTGACAGCACCTCTGCCCCAGTGAACCCCGCCCAGATCGCAGTTCTGCGTCCTGAGTACGCCCTCGACCTCGCCGCCCTCGCCGCCAGTGCCCGCCTCTTCATAGAAGAGCATCCATGCCTATTCGCGCAAGTCTTCGACCCCGCCTCCACCGCCACACAACGAGAAAGGAGGTTAGTAGGGGAATACAGAGAGATAAAGAAAGAAGAGGAGGAGGAGTTAGTATTACCGCCGTCCCCTGCCCCCTCCCCTAAGAGAGAGTCGACCCCGCCTGAGACCGTCGACCTGAACGACCTCGAGGGTCCCTACCGCGACCCCACCTTACCTGAGACCCGCCGCCGCCTCGACGAAGAGTACCGTCGTTGGCAGGAGAACCGTGAGAGGTTCCTGATTGAAGAAGCCCGCCTCGCACGCTGCGAGAGAATTGCCGCAGCAAGAGCTGCCCGCCACACTGCCACCGCCACCCTTGTCTGACCGGATAACGGTCCGGGATGCCTACGCCCTCATGCATCTTTGCGCCGCCCTACTTACTTTTAGTCATCTTCTTGTAGCCCCTGCTACAATCAATCTTCACAATCTTCTCTCCGCTTATCTCCATCTCCTTTTAGGAATCTTCCTCACCCACTTTATATGATTTTCCAGCTCCTGCTGATCATCACCACTTTTCTCATTGTCTTCTTTGCTACCCTCTTTACCTACTTTTTGCTTCACCTTCTCTCTCTCGTCGCACAAGAACTCACCCCCCTTCAATTTCAAATAGCTATCCGCGAGGGAGCATACTCCTTCACCTTTGGCTACGAGAGACAAGCCATTCACGCTGAAGAAGAGCAGCCACAGCAGAACTACGGCTGGTAGTTATTGAATAAAACTCTCTTCTCTCCCCACACCCCGAGTGACCAAATATAGGACAACTGTTTACGCGACTCCGATGGAAGGAGGACAAACAGACTCAACCGAGACCAATCAGCCGACCACAGATAACGCCGGTTAGATCCACCCCATATAAGGCAACAAGGCACCCAGCTGTAATTGAAGAGTACAGAAGAAGAACCTGGGTGATAAGAGACGGAAAAAGAATTCAGGTCCCAAAGACACATATAGCCCGCCACTATGTTGGCATCCACTCTCCAAATCCTCGGCGACCTGAACCTCACGTGGGAGGACAAGATTGCAGCCGTTGCCACAGAGTTCGCTATGCTAACGAAACAGAATCAGCAGCTCTACAACGGATGTATCGAAGAGCAGAAGAAGACTGCTGCTCTGCTGAAAGACGTTGCCGCGCTAGAGCAGACGGTGAGTAACCTAAACAGTGCCGCAGCCGCCGGAGGAAAAGCGGCCAGAAAGGTAGAAGTGTTCGCCGATCCCAGAGATTACGAGGGATCCATTGCCAAATTCGAAGAATGGTGGGCCAAGGTTAAGGCATGGCTTCACACCAACCGATCAACAATCCTGCCAAAGAGCTATGAGGCAGTGACCGCAGTGCTTTCCCAACTAAAAAGACCGAAAGCTGAGCCCTTCGCCCAGACACGACTTCGCCGCGGACAAAGCTACACGTGGGACGAGTTGGTCCAAGAAATGGAAAGTCTTTTCCGATTGGTAAATCAGAAGGATTGGGCTGTCGCCCAGTTGGAGCAGCTTCGACAAGGGACTCTCCGGACTGACGATTTCCTAGTCCGATGGGAAGCGCTGTACCAGATGGCTGAAATCGATGATAGTCACGCCATCCGTCTTCTCGAACGGAACACCGCCCGCCACATTATCCTCCAGATATTCAAGGAAGGTGCGCGAAAGTCCACCCCCACCGCCTATCTACAGAATATCTGTGACGTGGGATGCGCTATGGAGGCCCTTACGTTTATCAGGGGTCGCCCACAGCAGTATCAATCCTGCGGGGACCGAATGGAGGTAGACCACTTCGAAGAAGCCGACGAAGAAGACGTCTTCGCCATAAAGGGGAGTCCGGGGAAATGTTTCAACTGCAAGGGAACCAGTCACATGGCCCGAAACTGTAAGAAGCCGAAGAACCAGTGCCCAGAATGCCACTTCCACGGAGGAGGACATTGTTTTAACTGCCGAAAGAGAACGGCCCGAAGAATCGTACTGGCGCCCGATGAAGAAAGGGTCGCTCTGGTTAAAGAACAGGATTTTCCCAATGCCGAGAAAGAGCAGAAGGGAAAAGGCAGAGCCTAGGAGATGATCTGGGTGTCTCACGGGCTGATAATACTCTTTTCTTGACGGAACTAACAAAGCTTGTAACCATGCTCACCACTTTAGTATCTAACTTAACTGGTCTAGGGGGGTCTCCCAGCGAGCCCGGCAGGGACCGAGATACTAAAACTGTGCTTAATTCCCCTAAATCCGTCAAGCAAACCCCAGAAGGACCGAAGATGTACACAAGGGTAATACACAAGGGAAAAGAAATAAAGCTAATCGTACAGATCAAACCCGCTCCCTCGTGCAGATATACTAACGCAGAAGCTCTGATCGACAGTGGGGCAAATCTGATGCTGATTAGTCAGGATTTCGTCCGGAAGCATTGAATCCCCACGTTAACTGCCTGCCGAACGATCGTTGTTTTTAATGCTGATGGAACGGAGAATGCTGGAGGAAGAATAACGGAGGAAGTTGAGGTCTACTGCGATCTCAACGGACATAAGGAGTTACTCCGGGCGTACGTATCAAATATCGGCAGCAATGACCTCATCCTAGGATATCCGTGGCTGAAAAAGCACAACCCCCGGATTGACTGGAAGACCGAGCAGGTCCACTTTACCGACTGCCCAGAAACTTGCAACTACAAGCGAAGCACCAGGGTGGTTCACCAGCAGGAGATAGGGGAGGCCTTTCATGCAGAAGAAAGAAGTCGAGAAAAGCAGGCCAATGCCCATGCCGAAGAAAAGGGGTCGCTATCGCTTGTCCCAAAGAAGTACCATCGCTACGAAAAGGTATTTTCCCAGAAGGAGTCGGAACGGATGCCCCTCCGGAAACCTTGGGATCATGCGATCGACCTAAAGGACTCTTTCCATCCAAAAAAGGGAAGGATTATCCCCCTAAGTCCACAGGAACAGAAAGAAGTGGATGACTTCATAGACGACCAGCTGAGAAAGGGATACATTCGCCCCTCAAAATCTGAGCAAACCTCTCCGGTGTTCTTTGTACCAAAGAAGGATGGTAGGAAATGGATGGTACAAGATTATCGGTACCTCAACGAACACACCGTCCGGAATAATTACCCACTCCCCTTGATCTCTCAACTCGTCGACAAATTAAAAGGGGTACGGCTCTTTACCAAGATGGATCTCCGATGGGGATACAATAATGTATGTATCAAAGAGGGAGACGAATGGAAGGCCGCTTTTGTTTGCCACAGGGGGGCATACGAACCCATGGTAATGTTCTTCAGACTTTGCAACTCACCCGCCACTTTCCAAACCATGATGAACGATCTGTTTGCGGACATGCCGGATGTGGTTGTATACATCGATGATCTGCTGATCTTCTTGAAGAATCCAGATCCAGCCGCACACGAGCAAAGAGTAAGAGAGGTGTTAGAGCGGTTAGAAAGGAACGACCTTTTTGTCAAGCCGGAAAAGTGCAGCTTCTCGGTGACAATGGTGGAATTCTTAGGGATGATTGTCGGACCAACCGGAGTAGCTATGGATGAGCAGAAGGTGAAAGCTGTGGTAGATTGGCCGAGTCCAACCACACTCTGACAGAACTGTGCCTTCCTCGGACTAGCTAACTTCTATAGGCACTTCATCAAAGACTACGCCAAGATCACGCGTCCCTTACATGATCTCACCAAAAAGGAAGTACCTTTTGAGTGGACTCCGGAGTGCGAAGAAGCTTTCTCGAAATTGAAACAATCGTTCACCACGGCCCCGGTGCTCGCCTATCCGGACAACGACTGTTGTTATTGGCTGGAGAGCGACGCCAGTAATCATGCGGTGGGCGCTGTCCTCTCAGTCCAGAAGGAAGACCGCTGGCATCCCGTGGCGTTCTCTTCCCATTCCATGACCCCGGAACAGCAGAACTACCCTATCGCCGATAAAGAAATGCTTAGCGTCATATCGGCACTTGAGACCTGGAGACATTACCTGGAGGGAACAACCCACGAGTTCGAGATCTGGAATGACCACCAGAATCTCACTTGGTTCATGACACGCCAAGATCTCAACAGACGACAGGCCTGATGGGCCCAGTACCTCTCCTGGTTCAATTTCAAATGGTGTCACAAGGCTGGCGCCTTAATGACGAAAGCAGACGCATTGTCCCAAAGGTCAGATTTAGTTGCCGAGGGAGAACAAGATAATAAAGGGGTGTTGGTAATTCCCC
Source organism: Tylopilus aff. callainus (assembly GCA_038093995.1). Taxonomy (NCBI): domain Eukaryota; kingdom Fungi; phylum Basidiomycota; class Agaricomycetes; order Boletales; family Boletaceae; genus Tylopilus; species Tylopilus aff. callainus. The sequence goes on along the minus strand of JBBPTI010000039.1, from coordinate 4,339 downwards.
CGGACCAAGTACGACAGATGAGTGGGGAAGAGCAGACAATGGAGGTGATAACCCTGGGGGATGAACTAACCGACGAAATCTCACATAGGACCACGCGACTCCCCGAAACCACTCTCAAGAAGTTGATGGCACAGGGATATGAGATTAAAGACCAGGTACTCAAGAGGGGTGATCGGATTTACGTACCACCTGATCTCCGTGTTTGCATTACCACGCTCCATCACGACCATGCCGTCTGTGGTCACCCCGGTGTCCATCGAACCCTGGAGTTGCTCACCCGTTTCTATAGCTGGCCCGGGATGAGAAAAGACGTTGAAGAGTACGTAAAGGCCTGCACACGGTGTGCCAGGGCGAAATCCACCAACCAATCGCCACAAGGGGAGTTACAACCCCTGCCAGTCCCTGACAAACCTTGGGAGGATATCTCCGCAGACTTCATTACCGATCTTCCCCTCGCTGATCAATACGACGCTGTTCTAATGGTAGTAGATCGGTTCTCCAAAGAAGTCAAATTGGTCCCATGCCAAAAGACATGCACGGCAGCGGGTCTCGCCGATCTCTATCTAGCACACGTGTGGAAGCACCACAGTCTCCCTCGTTCAATCGTCTCGGATCGGGGCCCCCAATTCGCCGCCTCCCTTATGACATCACTTTGCTCCCAACTAGGAATAACCGTAAAAAAGTCCACGGCCCATCATCCTCAGACGGATGGACAGACAGAACGGATGAATAGAGAAGTGGGTTCTTATTTACGAATGTATTGCACTGAACGACAAAGCGACTGGGCTCGATGGTTACCCCTGGCCCAGTTCTCTCTGAATGTGAAGCAGTCGTCTGCTTCAAAGTTCTCCCCCTTCCAGGTCACGCGCACATATCAGCCCAGGATGGGTGTGGAACCCCGGGATACTAAATTGCCTGCTGCTTCCGCGGTCACACGGGACTATCAACAGGTCTTAGACCAGACCAGAGCCAACCTCGAAATGGCCCGCGACCGGATGAGCATTGAGGAAAACAAGCATCGCAGTCCAGCACACTCCTACGTCACGGGGGAGAAGGTTTGGTTAGCCACTGACAACCTTACTCTTCCCTTCCCCTGCCAGAAGCTCACGGATCGCTGGGTGGGACCCTTCCCGGTCATTGGAATGAAGGGGCCGAATGCCGTACATCTCCGTCTCCCTTCCTATATTAAGATTCACCTGGTGGTTAATATTTCCCAGACCAAGCCGTACTCTCCTCTGCTTCCATCCCAACCGGACCCGCGTCCCGGCCCTGCTCTCATCACTGATAATCGCGACGAGGAGTATGAGGTCGAATCCATTCTCGACTCCCGCTCTCGTGGCTGGGGTATTCAGTATTTGGTCCACTGGAAAGGCTATTCTGCCGATGATCGCATTTGGGAGCCGGCCTCTAATCTTACCCATTGCCCTGACGCCATTCGCGACTTCCACCACCTTCATCCTGCCGCCCCTCACCCTGTCACTCAGTCCGTCTTCGCCGCTCTCTTCACTCGGTCTCTTCCCATTGCTGCCCTGGAGGTTCAGCTTTAGCAGGGGGGTAGTGTTACGCCCTCGCTCGCGCCCCTATCTTTTTCCCCTATTTTCCACCCCTTCCTGGACCGTGATACGCTAAAGGGCCCCGCTAACAAACAGCATTCACATGCCACACGATGGCAGTGCCAAGCTGTGTTTACCTTAGTAAGCGACCCAGCCCCTTTGCACAGCCCCATGACATCATAGCATGCCATTATGGTGCAATCTTGCATCATCGGCGCCCAGGCTGCGCAAACCTGTGCATTGACTCCCCATGACTCATACTTGGCCAGTAGCATAACCCCCTCATTCCCACACTCGCCTTAAAGTACCTAAACGTAGTATTAAGGGCACAATACGTACAAATACACTGTACCCTATATATAGGACCGCAATTGAGCCCCAGAATCTCATTCGAGTTATTCTGGGTTTTCCCCTTAGTTCTCAGTCGACGCCAGGGCCCCTCTAGCTTCAGTCACTTGTCACTCTCCCGCTGTCACACAGCTCACTACGCAGCCCCGCCTAAGGGTTGTTTCAGGCCTGCTGCGGCGATCTGGCCCTGGAGTGTCGCAACCGTGGTTTGGCCTACCATTACCAGCTGCTTGAGACGGACAATCTCGTTGTTGGACGCGTGTAGCGATTGAGTGAGTTGGATATTCTGAGTGGTGACGGTGGTGAACTTGGCCGCAATGGCAGTGAGTTTGTCTGGTAGTTGAATAGTGGGATCTGCGATGGTATCGAGGAGTACCTGCGACATATTGGAAGCATACTTCTTTCTTAATCACTGGCGCCTTGTGCTTCTTATACCAGCTGCAGCTGGGCCTTTTGAATGGGAGGGGCGCTAGAGGTCTCATGCGGACTACGGTCTTCTGATCTCGATAGTCTCCTGGACGCGGCCTATTGAGGATCCTGATTACTCTTCCTTCAGGATGCGATGGGCGTTCTCTCGGCTTGCTAAGTAATCCCCCTATAGCTGGAGCCGGGAACTTTAGGGCTATTGATTCTGTAAACAAAAACTACCAATCGTCCTGGGGTGCTGACTCTGCCCAGTTGGTAGGGGTGTTCTTGTAGCGGAAGTTACGGCCTTGTGTGCCGGTGGGAGTGGAGATGATAAGGGAGTATTCACCGGTAGGTAGTTGCAAGGAAACTAAAAGGGTATTGCGATCAAATTGAACGCGAGTGAGAAGGCGATAAATGCAAAACACAAGTAGCAAGAAAGAAATAAAACAAGAAGCTAAAAGGGAGTACCAAAAGAAAAGTGGGAACATCCTTGGAAAAGAAGGCTAAAACTAGAAAAGGGGGAAGGCACAAAGATGTAAGTACAAGAAGAAAAACTAGAGGAACTTGCTGGGCTGCTTCAGAAGGTTTTTTGGGCGGAGGCAGCCTGGCTCGTCGTGACTGCGCACCAGTACAGTACCGGATGTCCCAGACTGTTTCGGGTGCGAGTGGAATGGTGGGAAGCGGAAGGGGTGGCAAAGGCGGTCCGGCCTACAGCAGGCGCAGTAATCTGGCGAAGGGGGAAGAGGGGCAGTGAGCTCTGCCTCGATGCGAGCGCAGTACTCCTGGTAGTGGCGGGTTTGTTCTTTGGCTTCAGCGATGAGCCGGCGAAGAGTGGATGGCGACAGGATAGGTGGTGTTGGGGGAATGAAGTCGTTCGGATCGGTGTCAGCGATTGGGAATGGGGGATAGACAAGTGTGGGCGTATCTGTTGCCCTGGACCTCACGGCGAGATCTGCTATTGCCTGGTCAATCTCTTCCCACAGCTCTCTCTGCTCTCTCTCAGCAGCAGCAGCAGCGTCGGCTTCGAGGCGGGAAGCGATGGTGGCGAGGAGGTTGAGGTTGATGGCACGAACTGGGCGAGGGGTGACTACTAGACAGTGTCTGCCTGTTGAGCTGCCAACTACAACAGCAGGGGCCGACTTGGCGCATGTACTGTTCACTAGTGTCCTTCCACGTCAATAAGGGGGACACGGGCTCTGCTCTGCTTACTGATAGTGAAAAGGTTGGTGATGGGTATGGTGTTCAGGGCGGCCGAAGAGCGACAGCAGTGAACGGGAGAATCAATTCTTAATGAAACGACCTCGGGCACAAAGGCAAGGAGGTGTCGAGTGGAACGAAGTGAGACGAAGGGCCCTGGGTGCCGGGCACAAGGGGGCGCAAAGCGAAACGGAAAGTGGATCAAACTCCTTATAAACGGGTGCCTTGTGAGGGAAGACCCAAGAAGAATTGATTGGGGCTCCGATAATTTACAGGCAGTCTTATATACTACTACAATCAGGATTCGGGCGGAGCCTAAAGTAAGTGAGGGCAGGCTGAGATACTATATATGGAAGTGTGAGGCAGAAACTGGCCTGGTCCGTGTGAGGGAGGCGAAGCTGCGGGCTAAACACTACTGGAGTGGGAAAGGGTGGCGAGCGATGGCGCCATCGCAAGGTTAATGCCATTGGAGTGGGAACGGATGGCGTACTATTGCGCAATCACGGGAGTATCGCTATTGGTGTGGGAGCGGGTGGCGTGCTATGGCGTGCAATGCGCGAGTATCGCTATAGGCGTGAGTCTGGGTGGCGACATAAGGTGCCATTGTGACTGCGGATTGCCTAAGTGCTGCGGCCAGCATCAGTAGCCGGTGTAGAGAGTGGTACGTCTCTACGGTGGTATCCCTACATCTCACGTCCTTTCGTATGGACCGGTCAACCGGATGCAAGTCCGTCAATAAGTCCGGAAGACCGTCGGTTTTATTTCATTTCATGTTCGCTCGACTAGTTTATTCTTGTTTCTTCTTTAGACTCAGGTTCCTACAGTCGTACCTA
>JBBPTI010000038.1:0-29693 GCA_038093995.1 Tylopilus aff. callainus | reverse complement strand
AGATGCGAGAGTTGGGGCGTCAGGACGTGTCAACGCACTATGCCCATGGAACATGAACTGAGGGTCTTCTTAAACCTCTTCAGGTTTCTCCACTCGAAGGGGAGGCTTCGGAGTCCCCCGGTTGAAGTCGACGCGATGAAGTTTCCTCCCGAACCCGATGAAATCCCCGAAAGCTTCCGGTCAATCGAATGACCGTTTTCATCACTATGATCAACACATGACCAGGTGTAGTAACTTGGGTGCGCTGGTTTACCTCTAATCCTGTTTTACGATACACACAAGCTCAATGGCACCTGGATCACTGTGCCCTTCCAGCATGTCAGAGCGTTACTGAGCCCATGCTCTCGACGGGATGCTAGAACCTACTTGAGTCATCACCAGTGTTAATGGCCTCGAAACTTCAAATGTGGGATTGTGCATACAACTTACTAACAGGTGCCATAGTAGGGCGGGTCTCACGACGGGTACTTTTCCAATATAGAGTAGGTCACTGGGATAAACTCACGCAGGCGTTGTGTGTGGAACCGGCCTAATATTGGATATCCCTCCAATATTTTGAGTGCGCAAGAGTTCCCAGTGCACTGTATGACACAGGGTGGGGTGGACCATCACAGAAGTAGCCTGCGCGCAGTGGAGAGGTGGGTGGGGAAGGAGCTGCCATACTTGTACAAGTTGATCTGGTCCAAACACGACCTCTCCCGTGTTTGCCCGTAGGACCTTGCAGTCAAACGCGGACAATGTCAGCTTGTCGAACTAGTTAGTACCTACTCATCGATGGCAAAGGTCCGTATGACTCCGCGGCACGGCTTTCTTTGGAGAGAAACATGAAGGAGCAGCCATGACGTTAGTCTAAAGACTCATAATTCTTCCCCTGGACTTTTATGGGGTACCGTATGCATATGAATCTCTAAGCCCAGTGTACTATGGTAGTGATGACAGCCGATTAAGATCTGCTACAGGTGTGGGGTCAACATTCCAACATAGTTTGATCAAGTGTACCGTACCAGTGGTTCCGGTCCAGTTATCTGCGTAAGCATGATATGGTTCAAATTTTGAAACCGAGTCCACGCATGCACTCGATGTGTCTCTTGATCAGTTCTGCACATTGGCCAGCCTCATCCCCATGCTGAAGGAAACATGAGTCGCGAGCAGACTTGGTTTCAGGACATGCGCAACATCTGACGAGTGCAATTAGCCAAGTACAACCCAAGAAATACAGCCGGATGCGTACGGCTTGAGACCCTTGGGGTTCAAAGGGTTTACTTTTGGGTTTGTTGGATCGTATTTCTCCGACTTTCCGGCCGAAGGGGAATCAGAGGAAGACCACCAAGAAACAATCTTATGAAAGTTCAGAATTGTCAAACTTTGAATGAAAAAAACTTACTCACACCTGAGAACATGATGAAAGCAGATAAATGAGAACAGTCGACTGATCGTTCCTTGGTCAAACGACTCGGAGACTCCAGGAACAGTCTGGCCCTGAACATCTTGTGTCAAGTTCACGTGACTCTATAGCTCGGCTCCCTTATATTAACCAAAGCATTCAAGTACGTTCTTTCTGCCAACAGGTACCTGCCCAAGTCCACGTCTCCGCGTGCCTCCCTGCTTGGCATTAACAATGCCGCCAGCAACGAAGGTCCTACTACGTGTGCTGAGTGTTGCATCGTTCTTCCTTTCTATCAATACTGCTATTGCACAGTCCTGCAGCAATTATGGCATATCCAGCGTGTCTGGTTGTCTTTGCCCTCCAGGGTTTGGTGGAGCAAATTGTTCTCAACCAGCATGTGGAGGCACCATATTTGACGGTTCCCATCGTTCTCTGACGGCGCCTTCCGACTCGTCGGGTGGTTTCCCCAACGTGACCTCCTCGAGTTGCTCATGCAGCGATGGATGGACTGGACTGGGTTGCAACGTCTGCACAAGTGCATCTGCATGCCAATCGGCATACGCCGCTGTGAGCGGTAACTCTACTAGCACTGCGACAGCCCAGGCCTCGGGTGTCAACAATACTATGGTATGCAATACCTCCCCTATGGTATGGGCAGCAAGTGAACTTAGCTGTCAAGTTAACGTATGTGCTCCACTCTACTCGCGGGATAGTGTAACCCATCTCCGTTTAGAATCCGACATTACAAGCGATCTACCCTTTGCAATCTACGCTCAACATCCATCGGACCCTCAACGCCTCACTTTCCCCATTGCAAAACGTTTCTGACATAGCTCTATCCCCCAATGGCTCCTCAGCTGTGTTTGCGCAACTTTTCTACGCCGGCGTGGAGCAGTTCTTCTGCACGGCGTCGCCTTGCACTCAAACATCCACCAGTACGACGGATACTTGGACTTGTTCCACTTTACAATGTCACTGTATCTCAAACACATCATTCTGTGGAGGCGTCGTCGCGTCCAACTTGACAAGTACAATCGATTCGCTGTCGGGTTCTCTGACGATCAGTTGCGACAACACCAACGCATGTCACTTCCAGCAGCAGGTCATCAATAGTTTATTTGGCTCAAGTGGGCTTGCACTTCAGGGCTGTGTCTACGGGGAGTGTGTCACTCAGGGAGTAATCGACGCGTCCAAGGGCACGTCATCAGGCCAGACTTCGGGTTCGAGCCCACTTAGTCCGGGGGTCATCGCTGGTCTGGCTGTCGTGGGTGGCCTGATTGGGATCGGACTCGCGGGCGTAGTATGGGGGTGGATTCTCCGGAGAGCTGCCCAGAAACGACCATTCAACGGTGGACAAAGCGGCGGAGTTGACGTTCGGTGGACGAATGTCTCCTATTTTGTTCGATCCTCTGGGCGCGACAAAACTATCCTGGATGCAGTCTGTGGTCGTGTCTCCGCAGGAGAGCTCATGGCTGTTCTTGGCCCCAGTGGTGCTGGAAAGACGACGTTGGTAGAACTGATCGCCGGAAAGACAAAATCTGGCGTATTCACTGGCGCAATCACATTCCCTTCTTTGACCAATGGCCGACGACCTCGAGTAGCGTTCGTTCCTCAAACGGACATCCTACCGGCTGTCCTGACAGTACGGGAAGCACTCACTTTTGCAGCCTCTCTACGGTTACCAGAATCTTTGTCTTCCGAGAAAAAAGCGGCACTGGTATCAGCTATCATTTCGAAACTTGGTTTAGATGATGTTGCAGAGACGAGGATTGGCGCAACAGATGGAACCGGTCGTGGGATTAGCGGAGGCGAGGCCCGCAGGGTGAGCATTGGTCTCGAGTTGGTCGGATGTCCGGATATATTGGTATGCGACGAGCCCACCAGTGGATTGGATTCAGTGAGTGCCCGTCGCGTCGTCAATGTCCTCGTGGAGGTTGCGCGGGGCGGTGGCGGACTATTTGGTTCTGTGGAGGAAAATAGCAGGGGCGTTGCGGTCATTTGTAGCGTGCATCAGCCGAGGTGGGTAATCATTACTTGATATTGCTGATCTCTGGTCTAATATTGTTTCCGTAGCTCACGTCTATATCACTCGTTCGATTCTGTTCTACTTCTCTCACGTGGACGAGCCCTGTATTCTGGACCCGGTGGTTTGGCCCCTGCACGACATTTCACAAGTGTTCGTAATGCGGACATGGAGAGAATAGGTGACTCGGAAGTCCCACCCTACGAAGAAGGGCACAACGTTGCGGACTATCTTCTTGAAATCGCGAGTGCTCCCCCTGCTGATGCAAAGAGTAAAATGGACGAGTCTATGACTGCAGCAAACCGTAGTTCTGACGAAAAAGCCACCAGCGGTGATGTGGAGGCTTTGACCACCCGCAACCGAACCATCACAGGAGAATATGCGACAACATTCCTCACACAGTTTCTGGTGCTATGCGGGCGTGAATGGAAGCTGTTACGTCGGTAGGTTGCATTTTCCTTTACTACTTGAGTAACCCACGAGGGTCCGACACAGGGACAAGGCACTATTCTTCACCCATTTGGTCGTCTCTGTCATATTAGGGGCTTTCTGCGGTGCGTCGATAGGAAATGTCCTGTATTATATTTACCGACATCGCTGCATCAGGTGGTCTGTATTTCCACACTGGACTGACCATTGCTGGGTTCCAATCTCGTGTAGGATCCTTGTTCTTCTTGGTATGTCACCCTTACTTCCCCGACCGATGTCGTTGTTTTGACCTTGAGCTATAGGGATCACTCATCGCCTTCTCATCCTTGAGTGCACTATACAACGTTGTCGAAATACGGCCGCTCTTCGTTCGCGAGCGATCCAACTCGTACTACAGGTTCGTCTTGCTATTAGCCTCTTCGTTTGCAAAAGCTGACGTCTACCACCAGTCCGACTGCTTGGCTCTTGTCACGATTCTTCTTTGATGTCATCCCCCTTCGCATTCTTCCAACAATTATCGTGTCTACAATGTTTGTAGATTCGACTCACAACCCTCGATACTCGCCACTGACACACTCCTCAGGACATACTGGATGGCTGGGCTTGCTCATGATGCAGCTCACTTTTTCAAATTCTTGTTCGTCCTAGTTCTTTACACGCTTGCCATGACTCTCTTTGTGCGTGCCTTTTTTGTAGGTTTACGTTTCGCTACTCACTTGTCAATCGGCAGAACTTCCTCCTTGCGACACTTTTCCACAACGGGGGTATCGCAATTCTCATATCGGCTCTCACGTCATTGTACCAAATGACCTTTGCTGGATTCTTTGTTCACTTGACGTCCATTCCACCAGTACTACGATGGTTGCAATGGCTATGTCCTTTGAAGGTACGATCTACCTCGTGCAAGAGTCCGTGTTTATTCACGTCTATGTGATTTAGTACAACCTCGAAGCGCTCTGTGTAAATGAGGTAGGCTCGGGGCTCATGATCGTGGACGTGTTGCAAGGTGTCCCTCTCGACATCTCTGCTGTGTTGATCATGGAGACGGTACGTGTCCCACTCTTCACCACACTCGGCTGTGTATATACTCAACTGGTTGCCAGCTCTTTGGCTTTAACCCCACCAGTTACTACAGAGATGTGCTAGTTCTGTTCGCGTTCATTGCCGGCTTTGGCATCGTATTGATTGGTGTGGTGTGGTTGAAGCTCAAAGAAAAACGGTGAAAAGTATGGGACTAAGAGCGTGTGAGTCTGTCACTTTCCAACTTAATACCTTCGAGTACTCTGTCCTCCGTGTGTATATACTTTATTTCTTGTCCTGTCAGTACGGATCGCAGGATAACCTTTAAAAGCTTTCAAACTAACACTCCTAGCGTCGCTATTCCTGCTATCTACCTGTAAGCTTCCGAAAGTTTGTCGGAGGAGTGGCCTGAAGTCGAGCGCCTCAACGTCATGTCTACGTCCTGGGTGAATAGACCGTCCTTGGGCACTACATCGTATACATGAAACCTTCTCGCGCACAGATGCCAGTTGCAGCGCCACGTCGAAACCCATGTGTCTCCCTTCTTCGAAGCTAATGGGATCTTTCCGTTGCACGATCTCGTTCAGAGCAGGCAGGGTCCAGGACTCAAAGTCCAAGCTATATGTCTGCCCAAGAACGACCCTGTCTACCGGTAGGATCTTGCCTCTGAGGTGATCCATCGCAGCCTTACAAATGGCGTCGAATCCCCAGAGAACCGCAAGTTTAAGGATGGATATCCAGTGGTCGTTAGCTTCTGGCAAGGGCTTCTGAGATGTGCCGTGTGTTCTGTCAGGAAACACTTCCTTCAGCAACCGGGGTCGATCAATGGATAGTGACAAGTGACCGGAGTGATGAGCACACCCCGCGCGCCGTGAACCCACCTATAGAAAAGGACGATCAAGAATTGCTCAAACTCGTCCGCTCCGATCCCTTCCAGGTGAATGGGGTTCTCGTCACTCTTGCCCTCTTCTTTGCGGAGGTCTCCCGTGGGGAGGAGGAACACGTCCCTAAAGTTGGCTGACTCTTTTTCAAACGGATCCCGCGGGACCTTGAACAGACAATCTCCCACCTGATTTTATGTTTGTTAATTTCGATGACGGGAAGGAAGGTTGGCGAGGGACCATACGCGAAACGTGATGGTATCGACGTAGAAGTTCTCGTGCTTTAACATATTACTCCTAGCCTCACTGGTCTAGTAGTGACGATATGTTGCGACGTAGATGGATGCTTGCGAGTGAAAGAGGAAGTTGTGGTGACCTCTTGTGCGCTGGGCGAGGGCAAGCCTCGAGTCTCTTATTCTCGCCAGAAATGTTTGGGTGCCCTCAACCTCAAACTGGCTGCTGACGAGTTTCAGATGGCGACCAACACCACCATCTCATCAGTTTGGCACGAATCGGTGCTTAATGTAACTAGGCATCAAGTCGCCTGTGTTGGGCCTCCGACTCAGCACTGCGCTGCTGCTGCCACACTGATGACCGGCATAGACCTTCACCTTGTTCTCCCAATGGTGAGTGCACAAGTTCAGTGTTGATGGCCGGTTGTCCCAGGTTTTCGGAGCCGAGGCTGAGCGGCGTGGCACTTCTCCGTGTCGTCTGCAGACAAGCTCTGCGCTCTAATTTATAGTGCCATACAACTCGATGATCGAAACATCACTCACACTCATTCCCCTCAGAGTACACTTAGCGTCACCCTCCATAATGACATCCCCCCCGGGGATCAGACCTGACCTCGTTGCTCTACTTTCCACTCCGATAGAGTGCATACTATATGGTGACTCCTAGATCATTTGATGTTCCTTTCCAAGCTGATAAATCAAATTTCTTGGTACAATAGGTATTTCATTAGTGTTGTTCGGCGGGGCCGTGTGGGCACTTACCCAAGGGCGTTCCAAGGATGAAATTAACTGGCCAATGGCGCTGGTCGCCTTAATTTTTACGGTTCTTAGCACGATTGTACGTCCTCGCCCATGCTTGATTCGCCAATAAATTAATGCCCTAGTACTAAGCATGTAGCGGTTGATATCCAACGACTCGTACTTGGGTTCACCACCGAAGCCGATTTTTTTCCGGGAGGCCCGGCAGGTTTCTTCACCGACGTGACACAACGAACGTATGTCATCAAGAACGTCGTCTACGTTCTACAAACGCTGTTTGGTGACGGGGTCGTGGTGTGTCTCTTGTGACTGCATGTTCCTTCCAGCTCGTGATACTTGAAAACAGGTATATCGTTGTTATGTTGTTTGGCAACGCCCTGGGGTCATTATACTACCTGTGATACTGTGGTGTGCTACTTCTGGTATGTTGGTCATATACCAGGGTGACCTTGACTCAGCACCACCAGTAACGTCTGCAGGGTTACTTTATCAACCACATGCAACAGACCCAAAAGATGTATTGCTGTCGGACACGGGGAAATGGGTTGTTCTTTTCAATATACTGACAATGGCAACGAATGTACTCGGTTCAGGTAAGTTCATTAGCTACGTTGATTTTCTCAGTCGTGTGACTTTGCACGGTCAAAACAGCCCTACTGGCGTATCGCATCTGGACGACAAGTCGAGATGAACCGGGGGTGGTCAGGGTACTTTCTCGGTCCGGGGTCGAGGCCACGCTGGTACTCCGCGTTCTTATAGACGCGGCGGTCCTATATACGGTCACGCTCTTTGCTCTTCTCGTGTGCCATGCTTACCAGAATTCTGGGCAGTTCATCGTGCACGACCTGGTTCGTCTTTTTTCCGTGCTTCGTTTATGATTACGCGATGACCTTGCCGTTGCAACGCAGATGACCCCCATAATATCTATCACGTTTTACATGGTTCTCGTCCGCATTGCTCTCGCGAAGAGTGACTTCGCACGTGCTACTCCTGCCGCGTTATCGCCTCTTCGCTTTGCCGTGAGAGTAGCACTAAGTCCACCAGAACTCAGGACGACCAGTGCTCGTCGGTCCAGCATCTAGATTACAGGCATTGAAATAGAACTGCGATGCAAAAAACGATCCTGTATGATGGATCAGATCCCGGCGAGTGTACCAGTTGGCGATGAACGTGAGACATGTAGGGGAACAGTGCCAGTGCTGATGATGACACTGGTTTTACCATCTGCTTTACAATGCTGTGAACATGGCGGTTTGGTTTTCGAGAGTACCTACTAGTTACTAGTAGGCAATACCTCTTTCCACGACTGTGTCGGCTGCCTGGCGAAATGGCATCGCGTCTGACTACGATACTACGTAATCAGGAGATTGCAGGTTCGACCCCTGCGGCGGTCATTTATTTTTGCGATTTTTTGTGCGGGTTTTGGTGATCTGACTCCGATGCGTTGATCCTCAGGCTAGTCGTAACGCGTTTTTAGAAGACAGACTCAAATCTAGAAAGACCTCAACCAAACGATCTTGCCATACGGGGTTCTTGACTCCTTTTCGACCCCATCTCGCCCTACTGAAAATCCCACTTCAAAGATTCCAGGGCCTTTTGTATCCAGATGATCCTTCTCTTCATCCTTTGTTGGTGTGCTCAGGATGAGACGTGGTTTCAGTGCACTTGTCAGGCCCGATGGTGTTTCCAACGTCCAAGTATACTCCGACCCTGCGGCATTCGATCGTGGAGACTCCCCGACGACCGACGTGAGTTGCGCAGCGACACTCGCGAGCGATTTCAGTTCCCCCAGAAGACGAACATATGCCACACCACGTACGCCCGAAGGATGAACCGCATTCGACGGTGGCTCAACGGGAACCTGTACGACCCCGCCGCCTAGTCAGCATGCCCACACTCGGAACGAAAGATACGGACACATACCCTCCATTCCCGGGGCGTCACATCTCCACAAAAGAAGGGGACGGTCCCCCGGAGACGGTCGTTCTCTACGGCGCTGATGACCCACTGGAGGACCCGCCCGTCCGCGCGCGTGCGACCGCCGAGCGTCTCAGGGGCGTAGTGAATCCCACTCTGGTCACGCGCCGCACGTGCATTGATGATGCCCGCGATCGAGGTATCGGAGGAGCCGAGGAACCCAAAGTCGATCCATCCGGGGTCTTTGTGTGCCCATGGGTTGGCATCGCGTTGTTCACGCTCAGGCGAGCCGGGTGGGTAGTGCGAGGCGGGGTGCGTGAAGGAGATGAGTTCGAGGTAGGCACCATCGCTGAGGATCTGTGTGAGGATGGCTCCGCCCCGATGGATGATCGGTACGTTGGTAGGGCTTATTACTAGGTGAGATGCGGCCTTACCACGAGCGCGTTCGCTGTAAGGCCCCCTGCGTGGGTTCCACCGGTGATGACACTATGAGCAGGCAGAGTCATTTCATGGAAAATAATTAGTGGAGGCAAAGTGCGAACTTGAAACCCAAATCCCTGAACTGTTGAGATACCTGCTTGACAGTGCCAGGCGGCGTCAGATGTACGATGTGATCTAATATCTTTGTAGATGGGATGGACATAGTGAACGTTACTCGATGAAGTACTGGTCCTGATATCATAAATACAGCTACGCAATCCAGGTAACATAGATTAAGTGTTCATTGTCCCCGATGAAATGATAATACGCTGGTGTAATACAGCAGGGAACCTAGTCGATGCAGTAAATGATACTTATCTATGGTCTAATGCAACTTAGTGCTCGTATCCGAAATTTTAAGTCCAAAGGGGCTACCAGAGCCCATCTCGGGACATCACCATCGAAGAAAGTGAAACTCTCATGCAAGATCAGCAAAGCCGACTCGTGGTCCATCAAAGTCGAAAACCGTGTAGACGTTCCGCAGGAATGTGTCGCCTAGAATCCAAACGCCTAATCACGGCGACCGTCAGAGAACGCATTAAATTACGAACTACTGGTATACCTCCAAGGCTGCCTGTGGCCACTATGGCGCCAACGCAGTTATTCCCAGAGTTGTTGTACAATCCCAGATTGAACGTATCTGCAGAGATGGTAAAAGGTTTTCCTTGGATCGTGATACTGACATTGGGCATCGTATTGCAAGGCACTAAAAAACAAGGTGAGAAGGGGGAAAGGCAAGCATCGTTATGTGGTGGAACTTGCTCGTGTAGAACCCGCTTCCTATGTCCGTAGCGTTGAGCATGCTGTAGAACTGGCTTACAGATTCTGTGTCCCCGAGGACAAATGATGTTCCCGTGTCCACAACTGCGGGAACGTTCTTGCTAATTGTTTGGCCGTTAGCGTGGATAGAATCTACACTGATTTGCCAGAATCCCTGAATCTTACAGGTCAACGCTAGACGCGGAGTAATATAGCCAAGCTCCAACCTGTCGAGTAACTGGCGTATAGGTAAAAGAGCCGGTGTATAGTGCCGTGTTGACACCTCCTATGCGCAACTCGGACCCCGATAAAGCCAACTTGAAAGCGAAAACAAGATCAGAAAGTTGTCCATTTGCAATGAGTGTCTGGACAACTGAATTGGCCCGAAATACGGAAATGTTTGCGAACGCCATGCCCATTAAGCCATCAGGCACGAACTTTGCAATTTGGAAACCAGCGGAATACTGTGAAGCTGCCCCGATGGTTTGGTTATTGGCCTATGATATCCTTAGCCTTCAGGCACACCTGGCTTTAAAGTAACACACCACAAAGCCATCAATGGTGATCGTGTCTACGTATTGTCTGCCAATGACCTCGGAACCGTCACCATATCTAAGAGTAAAGTTTCTCTGGAGATCAACAGCCGAGAAGCTTGCATTTGGGTTGTAGCGCGTGTGTCCATCGCACGTTGAGTCACAGTCCGACCCAGGGAGGAAGAGGTCCGTGGACCCAGTGTCGAAATCCACTGTGTGATGGCATGTGTGAAGTACTGTGCGACGACACAAAGGAGCGGCCCACCCATGTATTCGACAGGAGGCGACCCTACAGAGATTCCACCGTACCATAGTTGGATGCCTTCATTCGTGAGCTGTTTGGTACCCACGGCACGCCGAGTGAGAGCATGGTCACTTGAAGACGGGGGTACACTCGTGTCATGCCCCAACGCAGTAATTCCTCGCAAATATTTCCTGGTCGTTATAGATAAGAAAGAAAGCGTACAGTGAATATTGGACGTGGCTTACCATTCTGAATACGCAAGATGATAGCAAAGAGTGTCCAAGTTGACCGTCCCATCCCTCACTAAAGTCGATCCCCTTTGAATTGGAATCCTCACTGAGCGACGGTGTGGTAGCGCAGATGTCAAGACCAGCAAAACAGCAAAACAAACGAGAGATAGTGAGCGCATCTGCAAAGGAATGACGAGAGAAACGTGCACAGTCCGCACTGTACTTTGGGTCTTATACACGATAACTTACCACCACATGGCGAACAAACGGCGAGCCATTGGCAGCTCCACGCCACTCTCTGTGCGCAATGCTGCCACGAGGTGCATGCGAGGTCAGTGCCCGTGTCGCTGAGAGGTATGAGCGTGACAGACGGCCCCAACAACCGCGACAACTCTAGCACGGGGTAGCATAAAGACAACAGTGTGCAGGTTAAGCAAACAATCGCGCATGACCAGGTGATGAGGCGCTGATCAGGTGATACAGAGTTGACACGTGGTCATCTAGACTTGCTCAATTTCGATGAAATGGGTAGCGTCCACCTTGTACTACGAGTCGATAGAATCATGGAATCTATTCCGGACCATCTGGTGGTAGAAATCGAAACCCTATCCTGGAACTTCGTGGGGACACAGGATTCCTGCTCAAACGCAAACAAAATATTAACCATTCACGCCATCATTCTTCCTCCAGTTTTACACGTCTGCGGGCAGTCAAAAGTTGCAGCAACTTCCATTTTTGCGACTTCTCAGGTGCCGAGTCGAGCTAGACCACCAATACCCATCACTGATTCCCGCCGTATTTTTTCCGTCCCCTGCAGTTGCTGATATGCGACCCATGCCTCTTTGTCCTCCTAATAGCACTACACCCATCCGTGACAGTGCGTAGATTTTGTTTTGCTTTTCATGGGTTCATTACACTATGACCTCAAGCAAATGTAATGGACCTTGTTGATCGAGCACTCCGAGGTGATGACAAAAGAGTGGACAATAACCGACGGGTCGACAATAACCAGTTAACCGATCGTCACGACACCCATTTGAACTTTCAAAATATTGCAATAATTTTGTGAGAGCACCATCAACAGTGTTACTACACAAGTATACAGATATCTACGTGCCTGCAGGTAAGTACTGCAGCTGAAGACCTGAAGATCCACGGCGAGTGGAGGGTCCCGTAATAACTAACCTAATCCAGACCCGCCAAAGTTAGCCCGGATCAGCATTCCCAAGCGCTAATTCAGGGATAGACAACGAATTTCAGGGAAGGTGCCGTACCAGCGTGCTCCGGACCAATCAAAAGCCCTCGCGTACGTTCACCAAAGTCAGAAGCAGGTGGCACAGCACCATCGGCCTCCTGCTTACATACTTTGGTATGAACTTTTTGTTCCAGACGTCTTCTGGAGTGGGACTCTCAGGTGTTCTGGAGCACACCTGAACTTCGCTACACATCCCCCAGTTGTCCTATGTGAGTGACTCCAGTCAAAAAAGCATGCGAGGTGACCCGAAGTTGTTGCCTCCTGGTCACCGTCAGGCCGCATCAACATTACACTTTCTCGCGCCAAGGCTCACTTGTACGTATGTTGCAACATGCCAACGGCCGGGGGTCTTCATCAGCGAAACTACTTATGCCGTTACCGCTTGAAGACTCGTTTGCTGGGCCGTCCTCCAATCATAGCTCTCGAATTCCAGCAAGAAAAGGAAATGTTTCCGTATGGGGAATATGTTCGCTACGCTAAGCATTCAATGAGTGTCCATCGAGCGCTTAGAAATTGTTGATGTTTACCCGCGTCGCCTGCAGAGGGAATGAGGCCAGCTATTGTACGACACTTCTGAATCAGAGCTCAGGGATGACTGCAGTAGGTTCCAAATTTATTCCATATCGTGACATAATTCATGCGTACACCGGCAGCTCTGAGTACACGCATGTTTGAAAGAAATAAACCAAATTTAGGTACCCTTTGCAGTATAAAAGGGAGGGCCAAGCCCTGTTATTCTTCAGCAATCAAGCCACCTCTCAAGTCTTCTACTTCTCCAGTCCTCCACTCCACTACCAGACATGTTCTCCCGCCTCGCTGCTCTCCTTCCCGTTGCTGCCCTTGTTGCAGCTGTCTCAGCACATGAGGCTCGTCAGGTCTCTCAGTGCAGTTCTGGTTCTGTGCACTGCTGCAACCAGAAGTTCACCGTAAGATATCCCCTCTCTCTACATTCGATTGATGAATCTATGTGTTCGTAGAGCACCACCAATTTCACCCCTACGTTCCTTGGAGACATTGGTGCAGCAGGTCTTTTCAATGCACCTGCCCAGATTAGCTGTGTTGCTGGTACTGGTATTGGTTACTCCAGTGGTGGAGCATGTGGCACTCAGAGTGCTTGCTGCAGCAACAACGAGGCGGTAAGTTTGTGATCCATGGTTGATTAATGGTTTACACTCATGGCTAAACTGTTTCTTATTTCATACAGAACGGTCTCATCGTTGTTCAATGCTCCCCCTTCCAAGTTAATGCTTGAGGTCTGCATTGGGTACTATCGTCTCAGTTTTTGTTCTCTTTAATGGTGTCCGGGTATACTACAAAATATTTTGAGTAGGCCGATTTGATGTCTTTCGTACCTATTCGTCGAAATTCATCACATTGGATGTTTTCTTCAAGGCCTTGTTTGGTTGTGAGACTACCTTGTGCCATGGGTGCTGGGAGTGTGAATCCCTTGCTAGTTCTATAATTTTTCTCCAAAGAAAGACTGCCTGAATGGTCAGGCAAGTGATGCCAAATGCAGAACCTAATTCAAGCTCTGATTGAATATCTATTGTAATGTGCTTAGAGCCCTCAGGGAGACATTTGGTTTGCTGTGTCGGGACTCTGAATTTTACAGTGAATATGATTCAAGTTGTTTTTCACCTCTCCATGCTATTGGGGCTAGATAATATGTAATTGGGCCCGGATGAAGCCAGTACAATGATGGTAAAAAAGATGTGAACCACACATACACCGCACCATAATACTTGTTCAGAGCCCCAGATGAATGAACGGAAGCCACTCCACAAACGACGCGCTGCTGTCCCGAAGACGCCCAACTGAATCGTGCAGCGCTCGCGCAGCATCCCGGTAATCCGGTCTCGTACCATCTCGAAAAAGTTGATCATACACGTCCCTCGCCACACGAGGTGCAAGCCTGTCGCTGATTGACCACATCGTACCGACCACGCCCCCGTACCCCGCAAACAACATCCCTGCAGCAATATGGACAGCCTCGTCCGAGAGATCCTTGTGGCCCGTTGCGGTCTGACATGCAGAAAGGAAGGCGAGTCCACCCCGAGGACGTGAGACCGAGATAATATCCGAGAGCTTCAACCGCCGTTGATCAGCGAGACACAGTCCACTGTTAGTGGGAGTCGCAGCATCCTGGATCCCGTGACATGCAAAATGTACCCAGTCCGCCTCTCTTATCAGGCCAAGTACTTCCTCCACAGTACCTACAGAAGGTTCCATCAGTGTAATTCCTCCCAATCCAGAGTCCCGCACCACAGCTCGGATGTATTTCAACTCTGTCTCCACACCTGGAAGTCGGCATTGACCGTCTGAAGGAGGTTGTCCCACAGTGACCAGCCGGAGATCCTTTCCGGCTGTCATATTAGCTTTAAGAGGGGGTGCAAGAACGCTGAGAGTAGGAACGTATGATGAAATCACGAAATCCGTTACTTTGTTCCCATGTTTCGAAAACTCCGTCCCATATAGTCCAGCCGCATGAATAGGAAGAAATGCGAAAGGTCCAGTTGGACACCAAAATATACGCGACAACTCTCCAGGACCCTGCTCGGAGACACCCACGAATGTATTAGCTTTCATTCAACTAACACGATCGTCCTGCCTACCGAGAAATTCAGAGCATCCAGCACTGGTCTCACAACCCCTTTCCATAGCGTGGCTAAAACCGTCTCCCAGCTAATATTCCCACGTGTAGCACGTTTCCCCGTTCGCTCTTCCTCAGCTATCTCACGAGAGGGACCAACCAAACCCTTCAGCATGTTGTGAAGACCCTTGCATCGCTCGAGAGTGAAGTCGCTAAATGGAACATGAATGACATGATCCACCTCTGCAAGAACAATCAATCCATCGCACCGGCATTCTGCAGCATTGAGGATCACCACCGGTCCCGAGTGTCCTGAACCACGAAGCTGAGAGAACTCTGTATGCAGGAGGAACCGCTCGAAGCCGGGTAATTCACGGATCTCCTGTAGCAATTTATCTCGCACGATTGCAAGCGTCCGGTGCCTCTCAATCTCGTTTTCCAACGACACCATCACCCGATGATCTAACATCTGATCCTCCTCCGATAGCAGGGATAGCGATCTTTCCCGGGCAGCCCCAGCATTCTCTAGTGCAGACGACAGTTCTTCAAGTCTACGAGCATGATCTGGATGAGCAGACCATAACTCTTCATAGGAGCTTCGAAGCTGAAAGAGTTCCCCCCAAACGATTGACCGTCCCTCTTCGAGCCATTCCACTGCAGTTTCTGGTTGTCCTGCATCCAGGGCTGCTGCGGCCCCCTCCCTCACTACATCGGCACCTTTCTTGAGCTCCTCGTAACGGTCGGTAAGGGAGAGCCCTATCCATGCTAATTGAGGGAGAAGACGGATAGCAGAGGAATATGCATCTAAGAGAGAGTGATGACGTAGAGTACGAGCACATGAGATCCACTGCTCCGATGCCTGAAATCGAACAGTAGTAGGTCCGGTAGAAGCACAAGCGGCATGCGAGTATGGTAACATTGCTTGCTCGAGGTCCTTTACATCCCCGAAACGCTCGAATCGATAGCGGAAGGCGCTCCCAAGGTTGCTCAGCAATCGAGGTTTGTCGGAATAACCATCAGGAGTGAGGACAACAGCATCCAAGTATCTTGAAATTGTCTGTTCGAGGTCATCTGGCTTCCCAAGGTGCAGAAACAGAGCCAGGAATGCATTACCAAGATTGTTCAGACGGCCAGGTTTATCCGGGTGATCATCTGGGGTGAAATTAACAGCATCTGTGAGCACGAAAACAGCTTGCTCAAGGTCGCCTAGCTTCCCGAGGTGTGCAAAACGTATCCGGAGGCAGTCACCAAGATTGTTCAGAGAGCTAGGTTTGTTGGGATGTCCATCAGGGGTGAGGTAAACAGCTTCTCTAAGCCTCAGAATGGCTTTCTCAATGTCGCTCGGCTCCTTGATATGCTCGAAGCGATGTTTGAAAGTAAGACCAAGGTTGTTCAGAACGCAATGTTTGTCGGGGTGACCATCAGGGATGAGGCCAAGTGAACCCTCGAGCGTGAAAACTGCTCGCTCGAGATCGCCCAACTCTCCGAAGTGCTTGAAACGAGAGAAGAAGGACATGCCGAGGTTGCTTAGACGGACGGGTTTGCGAGGGTGGTCGTTTGGGGTGAGGTCAACAGCATCCCCAAACTTGAATATTGCCTGGACAAGGTCACTGGGGTCTCCGATGCACTTAAAACGAAGAGACAGAAGACAGCCGAGGTTGTTCAGATGGCCAGGCTTGCGCGCATGTCCATCGGGGGTGTGGTCGACGGCATCCCTCTGCTTTAAAATCGCTTCTTCGAGGTCCCGTGGGTCCCCTAGGCGCCGAAAACGAGTGAAGATGGAGTTACTAAGGTTGTTCAAACAGACAGCTCTGTGAGGGTGATCATCAGAGGTAAGCTCTACAGCAAACTTGAACTTCGAGATCGCCTCCTCGAGGTCGCCCAGATCTCCAAGGCTCTCAAAACGAGACAGAAGGGAGATACCGAGGTGGTTCAGTGAAGCGGGGTGGCCAGCAGGGGAAAGATCAATGGAACTTCTTAGCCTCGAAATTGCTTCCTCGAGGTCTCTCAGATCCTCAAACCGCACGAAACGAAGGATGAGGGTACCACCAAGGTGACAAAGACAAGTGGGTTTGTCGGGATGTCCATCAGGGATGAGTTCAATGGCCTTCCTATGCTTTGAAATCGCTTGCTCGAGGTCGCTCCGTTCTCCGAGCCGCTCAAATCGATGAGCTAACGCAGCACCAAGATTTGTTAGACCCATGTGGTACCGGGGATCCCAAATCGAAGTAGACCGAACAGCCTCCTCAAAAAGTGGGATTGCTTGCTGCAAGTCGGTTAAATCACCAGATCGCTCGAAGCGGTCCACCAACTGAATAGCGGCTGCCAAAAGATCCTCGCCCATAATGCTTGAAATGGAATTCCTGTTTGTGGATAATTCCCCACCCCCCTGAAGAGGACTAACGGCCCGTAATTGGAGTTGGAGAATTGCAATTCGCTTCCTATCACTCTCTGTAGAGCTAAGTTCCATAGTCTCGCACAGCAACGCCTCTGCTTGTGCCATGTCGAATGCATCTCGCCGCTGCTCGAACCGCACAAAATACACAGAGGCCAGTTGGAACAGTGTAGAAGGTCGGTCAAGGTGGCCGATGGGACGGGCAGCAAGAACATCTCGATACAGCATAAGGGGGATGTCCAGGGGGTGATTGGTATGACAGTGAATAAATTTCGCCATCGCCAAGTTTGATTGTGCAGCCGCTCGACAAGGATGTTCCAGCGGGCAAACGTTGAGTGCGTGTTCAAAACGCTCAACACAATACTCTAGATCCTGTTTTCCTCCATACTTTCGGTAACGCGAGAGAGCGCTGTGGCCTTGGTTCGTCGCCTCCTCTAGTCGGCCACGTGATTCCGTAGCTGACTGCCAGTTACACTGATTAACAGAGACGTTATCGACAAAAATTGCCTACTTACGCAGTGAGGATCAAGAAGCCTCTGCGCCGATGAGTCACTGCAGTCGCACTTCCTCCGTTTGACAGACAGAAAAATGGATGAACACGGAGACACAACGTCCCCATCCTTTGGGAAGAAGGTAAACGCTAGCAAGGCGTGAATGTCCTGATCAATAGGTAAAGTCCTGTCCTACTCACGAAGGTCAGTTTCATTGCGGTTCAGCAGCTGTTCCACGGAAATAGTCAACTTTCGCAGTTGCTCTCCATCACCCAGCATAGGCTCGAACTCGAAGGATGCATATATGCCGAAGTAAATGGTGGCAGACAGATCAGACGGACTGTCATGTACAACATCTGTTAGGATTAGCTAGAGTGAAACATTGGAAGTCTCACATTGGAATTGGCCCGCTCCACTCGACAACATCGTCGTTCGTTAAGACGGGTTTATTTTCGGTTCGCCACTCGTGACCACTGTGTTGCACTGCAACATAAAAACCAGCGGGTATCCGTCTCAGGCCAACAGCAACACCTGTCGCACAGATATCTACCTCGTCATGAGCGATGCTTGCAAATTATGTAAGTGAATAAATTTTGTACTGGTGATAACTGTTTCTTCGTTCTCTTCCGCAAGCGTAGCTGGCTGTGAGAAAGAGGATAGGTCCTGCAACGAGCTATCGTGCTCAGGCTGTTTCTCGTTTCGTTGCCCCTGTTCCTCGCATTCAGAGTCGACTCCTAGGTGAGAGACAGCAGGAACTTGTGCGTTACTCTACTGGGTGGATCAGTTGATAAGCTAGGCGCTATATATCGAAATCAATAATTACAGAGGGGGGGATGCCTGAGTCTGATTGTCGTAGCTGATCTTTCTGGCTGGTGCTCGAACCGCAAACCATACCATTCAAGTTCAGAGCGAGAAGTAGAAAGGATGGAATCTACTGTATGCCTGAGATGCTTTTGGGCACGAACCTCCACAGCAAGTCATAGAGTCGAACTTATCAGGACTTTGGAGCACAGGAACTGTTGGCATGTCCAGCGAGGTCTCCTTGGTGCCATGCGAGCCTTTTTTTTTGGTCGGAGACACATATACGGTCCATGGTAGATGCAATGCACTGTACACGTGCAGTCAAGTCGGAATTCGTGTTGCGTGGGCCTAGTGAAGTCGTTGGACCACGAACCAAGGGTATCACCAAAGTCTAGATCAGGTCTTCAATTGAAAAAGAGAATTATTTTGGTTGGGCCTGGTTACCGTCCTTGAAGCTTGGATTTTGACTCATCCAAATTGCAAGGTTAGGTGAGTCTGAGTACTCGATGCCCGAAATGGAGGCAATAATGACCGGGTCGGGTATTTAGATGGCCGGTCTCTCTTAACACGCTACTGCTACTTGCCACACTCCAAATATTTCCTGTGCGACGTGTCCTGCCGAACTTGCGAAAGCGCAATGTCTGCCTCGGGTGAGCTTACCTCCCATCTACTCCATGTATTCACCGCGATGACAACGACACTGGCGCAGACTTTTCTCTGCAATCCCTGTTCAACATCCGCGGGAAAATAGGTGGGTACATCCCCATCCGTGTCTGACTACTCGCTCAAGTGTTCATCCTGCCTGTCTTCTGTAGCGCTCGTTACGGGTGGAGGAAGTGGCATCGGCAAGACAATCGCCTCGGCAGTCGTCCAGAACGGTGCCAAGGTCTACATCGCTGCTAGAAAGGAGTCACAATTGAAACAAGTATGCATCGCCCGCCGTGGTTGTCAAGGACCTTGTGACATGTCTTCTCTAGGCAGTAGTGGAGCTCAATGCGCTCGGACCTGGCAGTGCGCACTATGTCGTCGCCAACCTTAGCGTGAGCGATTTGTGAGACCGGAACAGTGTCTCTGGTGCTGACGGTGACACATGCATGCTTATGCTGTCGTATGTAGAGCAAGGCCGGCGTGGACGCGTTGATTTCAACTCTTGCCGAACGTGAACCAGCCAAGGTACTGCATATTCTCGTGAACAACTCTGGGGCATCATGGGGATCTCCTTTCGAAGCTGTCCCCGAGGACAAGGGTTGGGATAATATCATGGCTGTGAATGTAAAGAGCGTCTTCTACCGTGAGTCTTCGTCGTCTGCATCATTTCTAATACTGATCTGTGGTCTCCAGTGACTGCGGGGTGAGTTGCTACAAGTCATGAGCTGGTAGAATTTTGGTTGAGACGGTGCGCACTGGAGGCTATCATCATGGCTCGCCAAAGAAGCAACTGCTGTGGACCCTGCGCACGTCGTCAATATTTCTTCGACTGCAAGTGTCACTCCACACCCCGAAGGTCCCATGAGTGCTGATGGTAATGGAACATACAGCTGTCAGTCGTGCACATATTGAGCCCATTCGTTTTACATCTCCATTCACCTGTCCTATTCTCAGATAACGTCAGCAAGGCAGCGTTGAACCACCTCACATCGATATTGGCAGTCAAGTTAGGTCCTCGGAAAATTATGTGCGTGTTGGACTGTGTGTCTTATCTCTGCTGCTTACCAACTGAAACAGGGTGAACGCGATTTGCCCTGGGTGCGCCTAACAGATCTTATATCTTGACGGTACCTGAGCTGTCTTGCAGTGTCTTTCCCACCAAGATGACGGCATTCGGTTTCAAATCCTCTGGCGAAGAAAAGCTTGTATCTTTGCAACCAACAGGTATGATCTCGGCCGAGTGAGCATCTCCCAGAGGCTTATGTTGTTTAGGACGGGTTGGCCATCCATCTGATCTGGCCGGAATCGCGCTGTTCCTCTGTTCTCCCGCCAGTGCACATGTCACCGGTGCGCATATCTTACTCGACGGAGGTGCGACACTCTCCAGCCAGGGAATTGCGCCAAGAGTCAAGCTGTAGAAAAATGTATTGTATCATTGCACGTACAGAATCCTAGGATTGAGTTCTAGTTCAACAGGGCAAAACACAGGATGCCATTAATCAATACAGGAGTACCAGCCAAAAACCCGTGAATGGAAAACAAAATTAGTGGAACGTTCGAAGAATGCTTCAAGGCGGGGTGGACTTGGCGTCCTCGCTTGGCTCGCTTGGCATAATTGCTCTGACAGGTGTCCACGCGATGCCCCGACTCCAATAGATGAATCTTGATCGTTCGAGCACCGCACGATACGTGTCATCGCTGAAACCGACGCAGTGCAGACCGATGCAAGCAACGCGCAACGCCCCCACGGAATAAAGCTGAGACGTTTCGTAGTGATTTTGGGGTGACACATTCTTTCGACCGGCAAGGGTTTCCTTGATGATTGCCTGGGTCGTCTACGAAAACGACTTGTCCATGATCAGATCTTGGGAAACCTGAGGGTTTTACCTCGGTTGAAAGAGATTCCCATTCTTGGATAGTAAGGTCGTCCATCCGAAAAGCTTTGTATGTGCCAGCGTAATACCACTTCCCATCCTTGTTATAAAAGCATTCTGAAGGGACGGGTCAGGCAGATCTTCGTGATAATGTGTGATCATGATCTTACCCGTTGGCTTGTTCATCTGACCGATCACATCGACGGTGGACCAGCGGTGTGCTGTCGTGACCCGCGGATTTGTGCTGCATTTGAACACCGGAGTAAGGAAATACCCATGTTCTTCCCTATCGGGACACCAGTATGTCGTCGCCTGAGACAAGACCCTATAGTTTTTGAGTCTGGCCAATTGTTAGTTAATCAATCTCGAGATCCAAATTCAATAGTCGAAATTTGAGGAATTAGCGACAAAAGAAAGTCCTCACAAGTCCTTGAAAGACTTGAAAATGTTAGCATCAGGAGCAAAACTCGGAACGACCTACACCGGAAGCATTCCCAAGGAATTCGTGGAGGGTATGAGGAGGATGAATCATAATTGGTTGCAAGGCATCATCCGGAATGCCTAACGGTAACGGAAGGATCGCCAGTATGGCCTGTCTCGCAGCGATCATCCGCTCGGCTGGAGTTCCCTCAGAAGTAGGGAATGAAGCCTGTGGTGCAAGAAATAGTTTCTGCAGTGTGAGACGCATATATACACTCACCTGACTCTCTTCGTCATCGAGCGACATCGGGGTGATAGGGGTGTGCGAATCCCTGACCAACGCGGACCTGTTGATATAGGCCTGTCTACAATAAGCTGAGTTGCTTTGCAGGCTATCCCCAAGTTTATCAGGTGTGCATAGAGAATCGCTTAATACTCCCTGGTGGGTATCTGGATTTGTCTGTGTCCATGTCGTTTGTTGTTTGCCTTAGCTCGAGCGGTACCTCGATGACGGAATAAATCAAAGCACTAGCCTGGGTCTCTTCTAAGTCTTCCACCGGTTGACTTGAGTTTGACTGTGGCGTCTCAGTGGGCTTCGAAACACTTTCAAAGTCGCTCGAATTCGTGTTTACTGGAGTCGAGGCTCGCTTGAACAATTCCAATTTCTGCTCCAACTGCAATATCGTCTCCGCTTTTTGGCGGACAGAAACGTACGCATCCTCGAGGCAAGCCACTACGTTGTCGCGTGCGGCTAACGCCTCTTCCACACGCAGTTTTTCCATCTGGACGGCAAGCAGCACGTCCGCCACATCCAGGGTAGGCTGTCCATCATTTGAGGAAGAGCAAAAAAGTCGCGTCACATAAAAGGTAGCACAGTTCTAAAGGTCAAAAATCACCATAGATGGATTGACGAAGCCACAACCTGCTTCCACGGCGTGTTGGTTCTTCGGATCTTCGAGCAAACAGGGGCTAACCTGACGAGGCTGAATTTATGTAGCGGAGATTCAATTTTATACTTATTTTTGGAGTTATCTTCTATCTCCGCTCCAGAGTCGCATTTGCAGGTAGCAACAATTTAAACAGGACGGGTAATCCACTAGTCAGAGCCTAGAGTTCCTGCCTACTCGGGCGGGGACGGTGTTCTACATTATTGTCGGGGTGATCAGAGGACCTGTTGATCTCGACTATCTTCCGTTGGTCCCAGGGAGGACTATATGATCCTGTGACGCTATTACCGGATATCTTATAGTGCAACCCGATCCAACCAATGACCATAGACGCTAACAATGCAGCAAATTTTAGCGCTTCGTGTACCGTCGGACGGTGTGTAGTTGTTGAACTGTTTGCAGAGGTGTAATAAATGCAGCTCAATGGCCAAGTTGAGGCGGCGGCGTGAGGTGGGCGTGCAATGGGTGTAATGCGGCCAAATGCATCGTTTGTGATTGCCGAAACACTCTTCCCATCAACTCCCAAGGATGCTTTGAACTGTCTGTCCCGCGGATTGTCGCGAAAGTCCAGCATCACCCAACGCAACGTTTTCGTTTCATCGTCTTCGCAGGTCACCAGGAGCGTGGCGATGATGCGCCACAGCGCTTCGTATGCGGGGAGAATGCGGTCCAAGGAGGATGGGAACTGTTCGCGGGGGAGCCATCCGTACAGGATGCTCTGCACTTTTGGCGGGAGTGTGCTCTTCCCGTGGTTGTCGTCATAAAAGTCCGATAACGCCGCCGTCACTAACTGGATGTGCGGAGGCGCAAGCGTGTTGGGATCCACGTCCAGAAACACCACCAGAAATACACGAAAGGTGATGCAACGGACGAACGAAGCCAGATCCATGTCGATCCTTGGGAAGAGGTATTGCTTGATGGCCTCCTTTGATTCGTCAAGAAGCACTCTCCACCTAGACGAGCCAAGAAAGTTTTGTTAGACAATTTTTTTTTTTTCCACATGCCAATGTAAGCACCTATCGTTCTCATCTCTTGGTGGATTCGGCATTTCGCTCATGGGGGTTCGTGATGGCTCTTCCTGTGAGACAGTTAGCGCTTGAAGTAGTCTTAACGCCCAAGCGCGCGAATCGCTTAGGGCACGTGCAATCTGTCGGGTTGCATGTCCTCTAAGTTTCAGTAGTAGCATTACGGGAAGAATGGCCACTACGAGGAGAAATAACAGAAACAAGCGATTCCACGACGACATGGGTCAGGGGTGCGCATTCCGTCCTTTTCCTCCTCGCATTATAAACATCCCGCTGCTTTTATCTCGTAATCCGAAAGCCTGGCCTTCATGCCACATTCCGCAGCTGCGTTTTCCTGACTCTCCACGTTACTATTGAGCTGATGTCATCCTGGAGGTCACCCGTCAGCTTCATCCGGCCGTCATGTCCGTGGTTGTTCTACTTCATATGCTTCTTCGGGTGTTCACGAGGCAGGATTTGGACCTCCAATTACACATAGGCACATCCGCATGATTCCACCCGGAGCTAACACTTGCGGTGCCTTTCATGAAAAGGCTTCCTTCCTGACTCAGAGTTGCCACCCGTTTTAGCTCGACAAGTCGAAGCAATCTTCACAAGTACTCCAGGACTGCTTCTGTGCGCAGCATGTACGCTTGATGTCTAACTTGACTGCTTACCAGTGTTCTCATTAGTGCAGTTCCTGATTTGCTGCACGGCTCATGAAAATGGCCCCGAATCGCCGAATTCATGTATACCCAAGAGTCTCGTCGTGGACTTCAGCAAATCCCGTATTTGATATTCCCGCACGAGCAACTATCATAATATGCAATATGTGCACATCAATATCTGATACCTCAGGGTAGTTCTCTAAGCTTCGAGCTCAGCCCTCCGTCTCTGAGAGCTGTTCGTGACATTCTTTGGATCCGCGCAGGAGCACCCTGAAACTAGATCTTTAGAAACGTGTTCCAGCGAAGTTTCAACGCTTTATCTCCGTCGCAAAACGTTCAACGTTCAACGTGCAATGGTCACGGGGCTGATGTCTGGTAAGGAGCTCTCGACTGGAGGTATACAGCCTTTTAAGCTCAATTGCTTCGACGTCGATCACGTTCTCCACTTCTATTAATCACTCACTTCCATTCGAGCTTCGTCCCTCAGGCTTCTGGCCCCAAATCTCGTCACAAAATTCAATTTAGTAAATTGTCAAGGGGAAAGAAAAAGAGAAGTCCGGTATTCAATTGACTTCGTTCATATCCGACGTGTGTGGCTGAATTATTTGGCACGGCAGTGCTTGGATCAACGCCTTCGAATTCCATTGCAGGGTAGATCTGTCCATGCAGAGGACAGCCGACATTCGTGACTACGACAGGGAAGAGAAGTCATTACAGACGAGATATCATACACGCTGGAGGCACAAGGCATGCCTGTCTAGGTACCACGCGGATCTGCTCCTTTTTTGGCAGAACTGTCGCTAACGGCACGCATCTGAAAACCACCCGGCCCGTCTAATCTTCAAATACCTTCGACTTCCATCCTCCCTCTGTACAACCGCTTTTGACTGACGTGTTGCATGATTTCGGCTTTCTTTTGGGCCTGGGGATGACCTGGACGTCGCGTCATCTGAGCAAGGGCCGTACCACAATGGTCGTTTCAACCTTGTCAGACATAAAATTTCTGGTGCAAACTCCGGTGGCGTGTTAAGGACGAGTGGCAAGGGAAGCGGGACTCGCGGTTCCGTATTCATCTTCCTTCGGGTACAACCGTCGCTGCTAGTTGAAACTCGGTTTGCCGATGCATGGTCGGTGCGCATCAAAACCTCCGGACCGGCATCAGGATTACGGTGATCTGTAAGGGTAGGAACACAGCATGATGGCACGTCACGCTGAACGTCCCAGGGTTTTCGATAGGGTTTCCCGAGGAGCGTGCGAGGCGCATTGGGTTCAACTCGGGCAGATACGATCTGATTAAGCGCAGGTGGGAGTGCGGCAGAGAAGGCTGACAAACAGGCGATGGCGAAGATTGCGGGGACAACTTTGATCATGGTAGGCGATGAGTGCAGTGTCCAGCCAGTGCAAATATGATGAGCGCTCAATCGAGACTTGACGCTCGAGGCTGTCCTGACTGACACAGTGCGGTGCGGTGCGGCGGTGCGGGCAGTGGTAATATTCAATGTACGACAGAAACACGGCCAGCGTGTCGCTTCAGACTAGACGGTGCAGCGCGATGATTGAATGGCTGACGAAGTTGATCGTAAGCTCTTTTGCTGGCGCGCAAGTCACGTGTTTTAATTCTTTGGCGACCTTACTGGCGACCACAGTGAAGCACAGCTGGCTGCCATTTCTATCCATCAGAACTTGGATTCAAAGGCTATATCCACAACAAAATAACGCAGGAAATTTAGTACATCGGATCCTCGCAACCTACTGCTACTTCCATTGCTGCCACATCCGACTCATGTCGAAAGGGCGCAAGTAAGTGGAATAAGCATGAACGACTTGCGCGCTTGTTCCAACGCGCTCAAGAAACTAAAGTTGCACAGGAATGTCACACTTTTTATGCAACTAGTCGTTCCTGTATTGGGCCTTGCACCAAGGTAAGATACCATTTTCACTCCTGATCTGCATAATAATAATGTACCGTACTTGGTGATCAAGAGTCAGGCAGACCCAAGTACCAAGCCGAAGGGAGCTCATTACGAGAATCGCCTCGCATTCGAGGCCAACCGATCGCGAACGCGAAGCTATACGATGTTGCTGGGGGCCATGCACACACTTGGGCTGTATTTCTTGAGACTTTCTTCGAGAGACGTGAGTCGTTGTCGACTCTTTGGAAACGGTAAATGATAATGTTTACGTTGAAGGGACACACTGAGTTACATTTGGGGATCAGACAAACCGGTTACAGCGCGGGGCTCATTGGGGCACCTGTGCGAAGGGGAGGCTGACGGCATTGAGAAATAAACGAGCATACTATCGTGATAGTTGCTGCCACATACTCTCCACGACTGTTTTTGTGGCTGTGACTCTCGCCACCCAATTCCTTCTGTCCCACTCTCGTCTTTTGTGGATATCGGTAATCCAACTTGCCCACAGATCCGGTGAGCCCTAGGCCCTCATTTCTCCACATGACGACACCTGGCGAAGACACCTTTCCAATGCGCATCCCACACAAGCTTTAGGTTTGTAGTACCGCCTCGTCCATCTCATAAAGCAACGTCGCGTTACGAATAAACAGCATAACAGTGAGTTTCGGGACATGAGAAGAACAATGAGGAGCAGGCACAGTGTCGATTGAAGAGGCAGGAGCAGATAAAGAAGCCGCACATGACGACTCAGTACTTCGTGCAGATCTTCGAAATGCTTCGGTGTGTCCTTGCACACGCGCGTTTCTGTCTGGTCTGGCACGTCTTCTCCAGCCAGGACTTGGAAGTTTGTCCATTAGCTGACGTGACGCCCTCACGTCAGCAAATTTGAGGCATGCAGTGGGCATTGCCATCATCATGGGTCGTGTCCGAAACAAGCGACGCACAGCATGCAACCCGCAGTGCCTGCGTCGATGCTGCACCTGTTCCTTCCAAGTTCAAGACCATGGCCACTGCCTATGCTTCGATGCCACCTGCTACCACACTCACGGTTACCCCGCCACTTCCTGTGCCTACGGAGGCCAACTTGCCACGACCCGTGGGTAGCGTAAAGCTACCTCACGTCGCAAATGTGCAAGCAGGCTGAGTGAACGTGAATGACTTGCGTGTGTGTCGCAACGCGCTCAAGAAGCTGAATCTGCACCAGAGTGTCGTGCTATTCATGCACCAATCGATCCCGCACGGGACGGTACACCAGCGTTTGTGTCTTACTGTTTCTGTTCTCGATTCATATATGTAATATTAACGGGTTGCCACTACTGTAGCTGCTACGAGGCGATCATATACCCGATGGACTTGAGTATTCCTGGGGCCAAGCTAGAGGAAGGCCATTACGAGGATCGTCTTGCGTTCGAGACCGACTTCCATCTGATGACCACACACGTCAAGCAATGGAATGTTGCTGGTAGCTATGCACATACCGAGGCTGTGTCACTCGAGACTTTCTTCGAGAATTTGCACCACGTTTAGGTGTACTAAACATGGCATATGATCCTGCTTCACAGGAACTAAAATGAAGGTATGGTTGCACTTAGGGGATGAGATGAGCCGCTAGATCGTGGCGAAGCATCCATTGGCCGAGAGCATTGAAGAATGCTAGACGAGGGTACTACCGTGGCCACCGCAGAAGCGTGATGATTCGATTGGCACCACCGTGTGCTCTTCGCAACGTCCGTTTCCGCAGCTGCACCACCCACAACCCAATCGCCTATCTCCTATTGATGTCGATGGTCCAACTTGTCTATGGACCGGGCGAGGCCAACATCATCAGTCTTTCCACGTAATGACACACCACTCCAACACGCATTCTACACGTACCTTGAGCTTGTGGGTGTTAACTACCTCATGAGACGCCATCGCGCTACGAAAAAGTAGCCACGAGTGGGGAAAACAGTACTTGCACATGTCCGCGTGTAGAAGAGCACCCCCAGCAACCCCCGTTGTCTATGTTATCAAGAAGGTGCTCTGTAACGAAACGTATACTATTTGCATCTCAGGTCGCAAGTGTTACAATGTTTACGTTGAGGGGGCGGACCATCGAGTGACGGCGAACGGTTCAGATCTGAGGTGCACGTGTCAGAGGGGGGTTGAAAGTAATAAATGATAAAGCGAGGGTACAATAGTCTATATGAATGCGCGATAACTTAGGATGTCAGCGCCAGGTACTCTCCGCAACCGTTCTCGCAGCTGCGACACCTGCCATCCAATTCCTTCCACCTACTCTCGCCTTCCGTCGATGTCGATAGTCCAACTTGTCCACAGAGTCGCTGAGCCTGGCACTCTCGGTCCTTCCATGCGACGACACCTGGCGAAGACACCACTCTAACACGCGTTCTACACGCGCTTTGAGCTCGTACGCCTTGTCCGCCTCGTAGAACGCCATCGCGTTACGGAAAGACAACCAGAGGTATAACACGAGCACCTTGTGCAGGCCTTCCAGATGCTTCAACGCCTCCCTGCACGCATGCGCCTTTGGCCGATCCGGCATCATCCCCTCCACGTTCTTCAATATATCCATGAACGGGCCGACAGACAACACCGTATCGAGCTCCACGCGGATCGTGTCTGTATACAGACGCAAGATCTGTGCGAGGGTATCGAGTGCGACGGGATCAGACCATTGAATGGGACAGTTTTTGAACAAGAGTTTGTCGGATAGAAGGAGGTGCTCGGCATGCTTGTCGATGAACTGACTAAGTTGGTCTAATCGGATTTGGGCGGCGGCGCGGAAGGGAGGACGGATGCCGGAGACATACGATGGCACTTCGAGGAGTGTCTGGGTGGAGGCTGTGAGCGGGAGAACTTGAGAGACGTCCTCCATCCAGTGAACCGGAGGATCAAAGACGGCACAGCTGAGGGGAGGCGCGGGGGTTGCAAGCGCATGACGGAGGGTTGGTATATCCTCCTTGTGCAGTGTTGTGACGAAACCACCGGGCTGGCCGTGTAAACCATAACGCCCGGCTCGTCCAGCTATCTGTCTTACTTGGGATATGGATAATGGTCGTCTCTCTTGACCATCGAACTTGTGAAGCGTTTCGAACACGACACGTTTGATCTTCCTGAAAAACAGTGAGTAACCAGGGCTACGAGAATCCAAAGCGGATAGGCATACAAGTTGAGCCCCATCCCAATAGCATCACTGGCCACGATGACATCGTAACCACTTGTCGGGTTGTTGAAGAGCGCAGCCTGCTCCGACCGAATCTCGGGAGGAAGCCTGCCATAAGCGACCGCACAACGTAACCCAGTCCTCTCCTCGACCTTTGCTTTGACAGCGAATATCCCGTCCCGAGAGAATACAACGAGGCAGTCACCCTTTTGAATCTGGGACAAGTTACCATCCAAGGACGACTCTTGAATCTCCAAAGGTGTGAGCCGTTCATATCGATTGATAACGAGTTCATCTCCAGTGTCTTTCAGGATCTCTTGGATGATCGGCACCGCAGTTTCCTCACCACAAAGATGGATTTCGCGTGCAGGAAGTCCCAATACAACGTTGGTCCATGCAGAGCCACGTTCAGGATCTGCGATCATCTGTATCTCATCTATTACAGCCACATCCAAAGATTTGTCGAATCTGGCCATCTCGACAGTCGAGCTTATAAGCGGTGCGTTGTCGGCGATGACACGAAACTCTTCTCCTGTGCGTAGGTTACACTGCCGTGCGTATTTGGTATGTCCATCTTTCCGAACAGTAGGTCGGGAACCCGTTTCGTCGGCGATATCCATGTTAAT
>JBBPTI010000037.1:0-32183 GCA_038093995.1 Tylopilus aff. callainus | reverse complement strand
TTTTGACTAAGAGACCATTTTGTAGCCAAGAGCAAGGGCTATCTTTCATTTACCCACAGTTAAGCGAAATTCCCACAGGTGGTTGTGGTGCGCTTCATGCACCACATCTGGGTTAGGCATTGCAATGATTTATGGAGTCACTGTATATAGTGGCTCAAACAATTATCTGAATATTTGCATACTTTGCACTAATAGTGATATTCTCCAATAGCCACTAATCCTAGTCCTAAACTATTGGTACATGAAATAAAGATCTTATTCCTAACTACAAGATTGATCTATAGTACAAAAGGTTTGGATAAGATCTGATTGAATGACAGCTATTTCAAAACAGCCACTTATTTGGACAATTGTTTGACTTTATAGTGATTCAAATAAATATCTCAATATTATGGTATTTTGAAAAGACTTGATATTTTCAAGAGAATCAAAATACATCAGCTCTAACCTTTGTAGGGTCATCAATGGCCCTAATCCTTATCTTGAAGATGAGCCCTTAGTCATGTGATTTGGTTGCTATGGCACTAAAATATAACCATATTAAAATATTATATTATTGGGATACTTATTTGACCCTGATGTTATCTATAAAGGATAAGAATATCATCAAACTAACCCTACT
The DNA here is from genome assembly GCA_038093995.1 of Tylopilus aff. callainus. Lineage (NCBI taxonomy): Eukaryota > Fungi > Basidiomycota > Agaricomycetes > Boletales > Boletaceae > Tylopilus > Tylopilus aff. callainus. The sequence continues at coordinate 31,561 of JBBPTI010000037.1, read as the reverse complement.
TTACCATGAAGCCCATTTCCATCTCTGCTAGAGCCAATATTTCATTTTTTCTGAATTTGGCCTTTTTGCTAGAAAAATATCTTTTTAAACTGATCTGAAGAAGTCTACTATGGTCAAGATTGTCAAAGAAATTCATCTAGGCAAGAAAAGCATCAAATAAGGCCCTTTTTTCAAGCTTTCTCCTATTAACAGAAAAAAAATCATTTCTAGTATTATTTTTGGCAAGATTGAAAATGCTATCTAGATAATCTACATTAGCAAAACAAAAGAATATTGTGTAGTACTATGCAATACTATATATAATGCTCCATAGTGACAAAATACCACTAAAGTCCAAAGTCTAGAGTGCAGGTACTTAGTCCTGCAATTAAATCCAAACTGTGAAACAACCCTTAGGCGGGGCTGTGTAGTGAGCTGTATGACAGCGGATAGCAGAGAGAGAACTAGAGCTAGTGGGTGCCCAGGCATCAACTGAGGACTAAGGGGAAAACCCAAGATAACTCGAATAAGGATCTTGGGGCTTTATTGTCAGCCTTATATACTGTTACAAGTGTTTGTATGTGATTGTACACTATTGCTCATTCAGTGGTCTTTAGGGTAGACGTGGGAGTGTGGGTCTTATGCCACTGGCCAGGGGTGAGTCATGGGAAGTCACTGCACTGCCCTGCACAGTCTGAGTGCTGATAACATGAGGTGGCATTAGTATGGTGTGATTATGATGCAATTATGATGTTATGGGGCTGCGTGAGGGGATCCAGACTGCTTACTAAGGTAGACACAGCTTGGCACAGCCATCATGTGGTGTGTGAATTGAAACAACCTCGGGCACAACGGCAAGGAGGCGTCAAGTGGAACGAGCAAAACGATGTCCTGGGTGCTAGGCACAAGGGGACTTGGTAGCGAAGTGAAGCAAAATGGAAAGGTGGATCAAACTTCTTATAAGCAGGTGCCTTGTGAGGGAAAGCCCAAGTAGTATTTGTACACTAATAGTACAAGTAAAGAGTGTAGTAGTAGTTGATACTAATGAATGGGGACTTGTAGCGAATGTGGTACAAATGAATGCGGGTGCTGATGAGCTGACAAGCGATGGAATGTATACCTGATAAACCCCTGATGATATCCGGGCAGACCCCAACCCCTTTCCGTGGCCCCTACGGCAGCTTGAGATGGTCCATACCTAGAGACTCTATCCCTTGAGCGGACCGCAAACAGTGGCCTGTACTTGTGCTGGCAGTGCTATGCCTCTACTGGATGCCTACACCTAGACCCTTGCTGAAGGGGGCTAAGTGGCAAAAGAAAGTAAACCAACTCTTGGGCACTACCCCATTGTGGAGGGAAGAAACCCAAGAAGAATTGATTGGGGCTCCGACTACTTACAGGTGGTCTTATATACTACTACAAAGCGGAGTCCAATCGGAGAGTAAAGTAAGTAAGGGCAGGCATGGTTACTAAATAAGGAAGTGTGAAGTGGAAACTGGCCTGGTCTGTGCAAGTGAGGCGATGCTGCAGGCTAAACGCTACTGGAGTGGGAAAGGGTGGCGAGTGATGGCGCCATCGCGAGGTTAATGCCATTGGAGTGGGAATGGAAGGCGTACTATAGCACAATAGCGGGAGTATTGCTATTGGTGTGAGAGCGGGTGGTGTGCTATGGTGTGCGATGTGTGGGTATCGCTATAGGCGTGAGACCGGGTGGCGACAGATGGCACCATTGCAACTGCGGATTACCTGAGTGCTGCGGTGCAGCATCAATAGCCGGGTAACCAGGGCTTTATGCTACCGTAGTCCGGTGCCTGGATGCTGCGGCTACTGTGCTTACTGGTGTGGGAACAGGACTTGGGCAAGACCGAGTCGCGGCGCTGTGGCGTGGGTCAAAGTGGCTAAAGAAGGGAATGTAGGAAAGAAGGGAACGTAGCATAGCCGTGAGCGTTACATGAATGCTGTTAGCAAGCAGGCTGGATTGGATACTGATACCAGAATAGGGGTGGAGCCATAAGTGGGAAAGAGGGGATGGGTGAGTGAAAAAGGAAGGGGTGCAAGTGAGGTCGTAACACTACCCCCCTGCTAAAGCTCGATCTCCAGGTGAGCAAAGGGGAGAGGCTGAGAAAAGAGTGCAGTGAAGGCTGAGTGAGAGACAGGATGGGGGGCTGAGGGATGAGAGTGGTGGAAGTCATGAAGGGCCTCCAGACAGTTAGTGAGGTTGAAGGCCAGCTCCCAAGTGCAGTCATTAGTGGTGTAACCCTTCCAATGTACCAAGTATTGGATGCCACAGCCATGGGAGTGAGAGTTGACGATAAAGTTGACTTCATACTCGGCATCCCGATTATCAGTAATCAAGACAGGGCTGGGTGACAGATCAGGTTGATGTGGTAACAGGGATATGTAGGATTTAGTATGGGAAATATTGACAATGGGGTGAATGCGGATATACTTGGGGAGTCAGAGTTCCACGGCGTTGGGCCCTTTTAGGAAAATGACAGGGAAGGGACCAAGCCATTGGTCGGTTAGCTTTCAACAGGGGAATGGTAGGGTAAGGTTATCAGTGGCAAGCCAAATGCGATCACCAACTACATAAAGACGTGCAGGAGTGTGATGGGCATTGCTGGTGACAGTCATCTGTTCTTGGGCCTTTGTGAGATGCTCTGTCATTTGTTTGAGAATGGTTTGGTAGTCCTGTGCTAGTGCAGTTGCCATGGGTGATTGCGAATTGTGGGGCTCCACCCCCATGTGGGGTTGGTACATGCAGGTGACCTGGAAAGGGGAAAACTTTGAAGCAGTGGACTGCTTTGCATTTAGGGAGAATTGGGCCAGGGGCAGCCAGCATACCCAGTCATCCTGCCATTTGGCACAGTACATACAGAGATAGGAGGTCACTTCTCTATTCATACATTCTGTTTGCCCATCAGTCTGTGGATGATGGGCTGTGGACTTTTTTACAGAAATCCTGAGCTGTGCACAAAGTGAGGTCATTAGCTGTTATGAACACACTGTACTCGATGCTACGCATGGGCCCACGTTATGCTTTTTCCTTCTCTTTGGCCCTTAGCTCAGTCGCTCACACTCCCTCGCTACCATTCCAGCATCCTGCAATGCCCTACAATTAGTGCTCCTCGCCCCTCATCACCCTATAAGCCACCATTCACCTTCATCTCCACTACAGCTCCCTGCACGTGACCTACAGTCCCATGGTCACCTAATGACACCTGATCTATCAGTGATGCCTTGCGGCACAGTCTCACACCAGTCACATGACCCCGCATGTGATATGATCCAGACCTTTGCATAGCCACTCGGTATGGCCCTCATGCCATGGACAGGCACGGCCCCTTTGACGGTAGATCCCAGCACTTGTAGACAACGCCGCACCATGAGGCATAAAGACCTCGGACTCCCTTACAGTCGCCCGGCATACACACGAGCACATGCTCACTGCTACATGGCTCGCACCCAACAGATAGGCTCACCAAATGGCTCTCGCCCTTCGGACTTGCCCACAGTATGTCACCACATCATGGACCCTTAGTCCTGACACCACCTTCGGCACTCCACACATCCCGGTCCTGCTCCGCAGTCCCGCATCACACCATATTGCGCCATAGCCACACAATCACTCGCCATCGCACCGTCCTCGTACCTTGGCCTATAGCAACACTTGCGCATAGGCACCGGCATGACTCATATGGACTCATGACCAATAGCCATTGACCCTCATCATAGCCTACACCCTATGCCGTACAGCTCCACATAGCCACACACTGCCTCGCACTGCCCCAAGCAAAGCCCCGCTCGCACGGACCAAGACATTCCTTTGACCCACAGAGACCCACAGACTCCACAGACCATATATGGTAACAAAGCCGGCCCTTGACAGACCATATGTAGTAATAGTGTACAAATAGATACAAATCTTGTAACAGTATATAAACCCCAGCCGCTATCCCTCAAGACCTCAGCTTATCATTGATGGGTGGTGGCTTATAGTAACCCTACCTTTGACGGGTAGTGGCCTTACAAGCTGCTAGACCTAGACCCACAATGTTGCTGTAGTACTAAGGTCTTGAAGGCTATTGACTAGGCTGCTGTATAAATGCCTATTGCCTTCCCTGCTCTTATTCACTCGACCATAAGGCCTACGCAGCATAGCTCCCCTTGAAGACACGTTGCAACTCTCACCATCGCCATCGGCATTCGCCACTACTAGCCCTAGGCTTGACAGCTCCGGCTTGAGTTGTTTCATTAGCATGGCAGTGAATTGAGGCCCCCGATCGGAAACAATGGATTTGGGGAGACCATGATGTTTCCAAACATGACTAAGATATAGATCTGCTAACCCTGCAGCCAAACAGGTCTTTGTGCAGGGGATCAGCTCTACTTCTTTGGAGAAGTGGTCTACCACCATAAGAATAGCATCGTACTCCCCTGCTATGGGGAGATTGGTGATAAAGTCTGTGAAGATGTCCTCCTAGGGGCTGTTTGGAATCGGCAGGGGTTGGAGCTCCCTCTTCATCAGCTGGTTACTCAGCTTTGCCCAGGCACAGTGGGAACACCCTTGTACATACCGCTCCACATCCTTCCTCATGGTGGGCCAGCTGTAAAATTGCAAGAGGAGTTCTAGGGTTCAGAGAACTCCTGGATGCCTGCTAACTCCATGATCATGATGAAGTGTGGTGATCTGCATGCATAGATCTGGGGGTACGTAAATCTGATTATTCCTTTTGAGGAGTCAATCTTCGATCTTGTATCCTTGTGCCATCAGCTTCTTGAGGGTGGCTTCAGGCAGCCAGATTGTTCTGTGCGAGATTTCATTGATGAGCTCTTCTCCTGGGGTTGTAATCTCTATCATCCCTTTGCCCCCCGCACTTTCCATTACCTGTTTGATCTGCTTGGGGGGTATCACCAGCACTGCCTTATTGTCACTATCCCCTTTATCCGTTAGATCTGATCGTCATGACAATGCATCTGCCTTCATCATCAACGCTCCCATCTTATGACACCATTTGAAATTGAACCACAAAAGATATTGGGCCCATTGGGCTTGTTGGCAATTTAAATCTTGCCATGTTATGAACCAGGCAAGATTTTGATGGTCATTCCAGATCTCGAATTGATGTTAGGTTCCTTCTAGGTAGTGTCTCCACCCTTCCAGGGCAGAGATCACACTGAGCATCTCTTTGTTGGTGATGGGATAATTATGCTGTTCTGGCATCATGGAATGAGAGGAGAATGCAACAGGGTGCCATTGATCTTCCTTTTTTATGGATAGCACCACCCCAACCACACGGTTACTGGTGTCACTTTCTAGCCGGTATTCACAGTTGTTATCTGGATAGGCAAGAACCGGGGCTGTGGTGAATTGCCGTTTCAGGCTGTCAAAAGCATCCTCACATTCCCTTGTCCATTCAAAGGCAGTATCCTTCTTTGTCAGATTGTGGAGAGGGCAAGCTATTCGGGCGTAGTCCCTAATGAATCACTGATAGAAGTTGGCGAGATCAAGGAAGGCCCGCATCTGCCGTAGGGTTGTTGGGGATGGCCAATCTGTTACGGCCTTCACCTTCTCCGAATCCATCCTTATTCCAGTTGGGGTGACTATCATTCCCAGAAATTCAACTTGTGTGGTGGAAAAGGAACATTTCTTGGGCTTAATGAATAAGTCATTCCTTTCCAGCCTCTCCAATACTTCCACAACTTTCCTTTCATGCGCTCTTTGATCACGATCTTGAGAGAAGATTAATAAGTCATCAATATAGACAATCACCTCGGACATATTGGAGAAAATGTCGTTCATCATGGTCTGGAAGGTTGCAGGTGAATTACATAGTCTGAAGAACATTACTGTTGGTTCATAGGCACCACGAAGGCTGCCTTCCATTTGTCTCCTTCCTTGATTCGCACATTATTATACCCCCATCAGAGATCCATCTTTGTGAAGATTTGGGCATCTTTTAACTTGTTGATGAGCTGTGAGATAAGCGGAAGGGGATAGTTGTTGTGAATGGTATGCTTGTTCAGGTATTGGTAATCTTGGACCATTCATTTCTGTCCATCTTTCTTTGGAATGAAGAAGACTGGTGACATTTGTTCAGACTTGGATGGGCAAATGTACCCCTTTCTTAGCTGATCCTCCACAAAGTCCTCTATCTCCTTCTGCTTGTTTGGACTCAGGGGAATAATCTGCCCCTTTTTCGGTTTGAACATCTCTTTCAACTCAATTATGTGGTCCCAGGGTTTTTGTACCAGTATTCATTCTGACTCCTTCTGTGAAAATACTCGTCGATAGTGGTGATAGATGCGGGGTACAAGCTTCAGGGTGTCATCTGGCATTGGGGTGCCTTGTTCTTCCTTTATTTGGCTCCTTTCCTCTGCATATCCTACTTCCATCACCTCGTGCTCATGCATGGCCCAGTTACTTCATTTGTAGTTGCAGGTCTCAGGACAACTGTTGAACTGAATCTGCCTGGTCCTCCAGTTGATCTGTGGGTTATGCTCCTGGAGCCATGGGTATTCTGGGATGACATCGTTGGTCCTGATATTGGATATGTATGTGCAAAGTATCTCCTAATGTCCGTTTACATTGCAGTACACTTCTACTTCTTCCATAATTCTTCCTCCAGCATTCTCGGACCTATCAGCATTGTGTACAATGATGGTTCGACAGGCGGCTAGCATGGGAATATGATTTCTGTGTATGAATTCATGGTTGATGAGCATCAGATTCACTCTGCTATCAATTAGGGCTTCCGCATTGACATAGTGTCTCTCAGTTGAGGGTTTTACCTGTATTGTCAGCTTTATTTCTTTCCCCTTGTGGATTACCCTTGTATACATCCTCAGGGGTTCTGGGTTTTCGGTGGTGGATTTAGGGGAATTAAGCACAGGTTTAGTATCTCAGTCCCTGCCGGGCTCATCAAGAGGCCCCCCTAGACTGGTGACGTTAGATACTAGAGTGGTTAGTACTGACATGAGCTTAGTTATCTCCACCAAGAAGTTATTATTAGCCTGTGAGACACCCAGATCGTCTCCTAGGCTCTGCCTTTTCCCTTCTGCTCCTTTCTGGCATTGGGAAAATCCCGTTCCTCAACTGGGGCCACCCATGCCTCTTTTTCTTCTGCAAGGGCAACCCGTTGTACCTGCCTTCTCTTGCAGCTAAATCGGTGTCCACCTCCATGGAAGTGGCATTCTGGGCATTGATTCTTTGGCTTCTTACAGTTTTGGGCCACATGTCCAGGCCCTTTACAATTGAAGCACTTTCTGGGGCTTCCTTTTATGGCAAAAATGTCTTCTTCATCCATTTCTTCGAAGTGGTCTACCTCCATTCGATCTCCGCAGGGTTGATACGCTTGTGGCCACCCTCGTATGAATATGAGAGCTTCCATGGCACAACCTACATCCCGAATATTTTGCAGGTAGTCTGCTGGGGTCGACTTTCAGGCACCTTCCTTAAAGATCTGGAGGATGATGTGTCAGGCGGTATTTCGCTCTAGAAGGTGAATTGCATGACTATTGTCTATTCCAGCCATCTGATAGAGGGCCTTCCATTGGACTAAGAAATCATCTGTTTGGAGGGTCCCCTGGCAAAGTTGTTTGAGCTGGGTGATGGCCCAGTCTTTCTGGTTCACTGAGTAGAATAAACTCTCCATCTCTTGGATGAGCTCATCCCAGGTATACCCTTGGCCCCATCAAAGACACATCTGGGCAAAGGGTCTGGCCTTCGGTTCTTTTAACCAAGATAGCACTGTGGTTACCACCTCGTAGCTTTTTGGCAGAATGGTGGAATGATTGGTGTGGAGCCATGCCTTAATCTTGGTCCACCATTCTTTGAATTTGGCCACCAATCCTTCATAATCTCCAGGGTCTGCGAAGACTTCAACTTTCCTTGCTGCCTTTCCTCCCACAGTGTAACGCTCACGGCTACACTACGTTCCTTTCCTTTCCTACATTTCCTTCTTTAGCCACCTTGACCCATGCCACAGCACTGCGACTCAGTCTTGCCCAAGTCCTGTTCCCACACCGGTAAGTACAGTAGCCGCAGCATCCGGGCACCAGACTACGGTAGAGTAAAGACCCGCTTACCCGGCTACTGATGCCGCACTGCAGCACTTAGGCAACCTGCAGCTGCAATGTCACCATCTGTCGCCACCCAGTCTCATGCCTATAGCGATACCCGCGCATCGCACGCCATAGCACGCCATCCATTCCCACACCAATAGTGATTCTCCCGCTATTGCGCCATAGTACGCCATCCGTTCTCACTCCAATGGCATTAACCTCGTGATGGCGCCATCACTCACCACCCTTTCCCACTCCAGTAGCGTTTAGCCCGCAGCATCGCCCCCCTCGCACGGACCAGGCTAAGTTTCATCTTGCACTCCCATATTTAGTAACCATGCCTGCCCTTAGCTAGTTTAGGCTCCACTTGAATCAGTTCTGTAGTAGTATATAAGACTGCCTGTAAATTATTGGAGCCCCAATCAATTCTTCTTGGGTCTTCCCTCACAAGGCACCCGCTTATAAGGAGTTTGATCCACCTTTCCATTTCGCTTCACTTTGCTACTCGTCCCCTTGTGCCTAGCACCCAGGACATCGTCTTGCTCGTTCCACTCGACACCTCCTTGCCTTTGTGCCCGAGGTCGTTTCACACAGCAGCTGCACTGTTAAGGTTGCTTACCGTCTGTTCCAATGCAGCAACATCCTTTAGTAAAGTGGCAGTTTTCTTCTGCTCTTCAATGCATCCATTGTAGAGCTGCTGGTTTTGCTTGGTCAGTGTAGTGAATTCTAGCACAACAGCAGCAATCTTGTCCTCCAGCATGAGGTTCAGGTTGGCAAGGATTTGGAGTGTGGACTGTGACATAGTGTTGGGCTATGTGGGTTTTCAGTATTTGAATTCTTTTTCTGTCACGAATCACCCAGGTTCTTCTTCTATACTCTTTGATTATGGCTGGGTGCCTGGTTGTCTTATATGGGGTGGATCTAACTTGTGTTATCTGTGGTCAGCTGATTGGTCTCAGCTATCTCTGTTTGTTCTCCTTCCATTGGAGTCATGTAAACAGTTGTCCTATCATGGTTACTTGGGTTTGTTAGAAACGAAAAAAGTTTATTTAATAACTACCAGCCGTAGTTCTGCTATGGCTGTTCTTCTTTAGTGTGGATCGCTTGCCTTTCATACCCGAAGGTTAACAAATAGGCTCCTTCACAAATGGCAAGTTGTGCTTGGAGGGGGGTAAGCTCTCATACAATGAGAGAAAGAAGGCAGAGGAGGAAGTAAATGAAAGTAGAAGTAAAAAAGATGGTGAGAAAGATGAAGGTAAGCAGCAGGAGCTGCACTATCATAGGAGGGGGTAGTTAACAAGAAAAAGACCTGTCACTAAGTGCAGGTAGGTGTGAACAAGAAGCAGTATAGTAATAGTAGTGGGAGCTACTATAAGGGAACTAAAGATGACGAGGGTGGCACAAAGATGTGCGAGGGCGAAGGCATCCCTAACTGTACTCAGGTCGGACAAGGGTGGTGGTGGCGGCACAGCAGGCAGCTCTTGCTGTGGTGATTCTCTCGTGGCAGGCAAGGTGGGCTTCTTCGACTAGGAACTGGGCACTGAAACAACTCGAGCTGGAGCTGTCAAGCCTAGGGCTAGTAGTGGCAAATGCTGATGGCGAAGGTGAGAGTTGCAACATGTCTTCAAGGGGAGCCGTGCTGTCATAGGTCTTACTGGTCGGTCTAGTATGAACGGGAAAGGCAATAGGCATTTATACAGTAGCCTAGTTGATAGCCTTCAAGACCCTAGTGGTACAGCAGCATTGTGGGTCTAGGTCTAGTAGCTTGTGAGGCCACTATCCATCAATGATAAGCTGGGGTCTTGAGGGATAGCGGCTGGGGTTTATATACTGTTACAGGGTTTGTACCTATTTGTACATTATTACTATGTATGGTCCATTAAAGGCCAGCTTAGTTACCGTATGTGGTCTGTGGAGTTCATAGGTCTCTGTGGATCAAAGGAGTGTCTTGGTCCATGTGAGCAGGGCTATGCTCGGAGCAGTGTGGGGCTGTGTGCGGCTATGCGGGGCTGTACAGCGTAAGGCGTAGGCTGTGGTGCAGGCGAATGGCTATTGATCATGAGTCTGTGTGAGTCATGCCGGTGTCTATGTGCAAGTATTGCTATAGGCCGAGGTACAAGGGTGGTGTGATGGCGAGCGATTGCGAGACTATGGCGCGATGTGGCATGATGCGGGACTGCAGAGTGGGACCGGGATGTGTGGAGTGCCGGAGGCGGTGTCAGGGCTAAGGGTCGTGATGCGGTGACATACCATGGGTAAGTCCGAGGGTGGGAGCCATTGGATGAGCCTATTCATGGGATGCGAGCTGTGTAGTGGTGAGGGTGTGCATGTGTGTGTGCCGGGCGACTGTAAAGAAGTCCGGGGTCTCTATATCTCAAGGAGCAGCGTTGTCTACAAGTGCTGGGGTCTGCCATTAAAGGGACCATGCCTATCCGAGGCACGAGGGCTGTGCTGAGTGGCTATGTGAGAGTGTCTAGATCGTATCACATGTGGGGTCATGTGACTGGTGCAAGACTGTGCTGCGAGGCATCGCTGATAGATCGTGTATTTGTTGGGTGACCATGGGACTATAGGTCACGTGCAGGGAGCTGTAGCAGGGGCAAAGGCGAGTGGCGACTTATGGGGCGATGAGGGGCGAAGAGCACTATATCGTAGGGCATTGTAGGGTGCTGGAATGATATCAAGGGAGTGCGAACGACTGAGCTAAGGGCCAAAGAAAAGGAAAAAGTGTAACATGGGCCCGTGTGTAGCATCGAGTATGGCACGTTCATAACAGGCACGGTTCTCTTGCCAACGATGGTGCTCTTTGTCAAGGCGGCAGTGGGTGTTGGGCAAGGTGGGGTCTTGATAAGAATCCTCGAGGTCATTCAGGTCGATGGACTCAGGTGGGGTCAACTCACGCTTTACTGTGGGGGAAGGGGACAGTGGTAGTACTAGCTCTGCCTCTTCTTCTCTCTAAGCTATGGCAGAGGTGGGGTCAAAGACTTGCATGAAGAGGTGGGGGTGCTCCTCTACAAAGAGGTGAGCACTGGCAGCAAGGGCGGCGATATCAAGCACATACTCAGGATGCGGGACAGAGATCTGGGCGGGGTTCACTGGGGCAGAGGGCTGTCAGTAATGATGGCCAATGACCCTGCAGGGCTCACTACTGCTAAAGGGCTTTGGGGTGGCGATGATGACGGCGAAGTGAATGGATTTGAGTTATAATGAAACAACCCTTAGGTGGGGCTGTGTAGTGAGCTGTATGACAGCGGATAGCAGAGAGAGGACTAGAGCTAGTGGGTGCCCAGGCATCAACTGAGGACTAAGGGAAAAACCCAAGATAACTCGAATGAGGATCTTGGGGCTTTATTGTCAGCCTTATATACTGTTACAAGTGTTTGTATGTGATTGTACACTATTGCTACATTCGGTGGTCTTTAGGGTAGACATGGGAGTGCAGATCTTACACCACTGGCCAGGAGTGAATCATGGGGAGTCACTGCACTGCCCTGCATAGTCTGGGTGCCGATGACATGAGGTGGTGTTAGTATGACGTGATTATGATGCAATTATGATGTTATGGGGCTGCATGAGGGGATCCAGACTGCTTACTAAGGTAGACACAGCTTGGCACAGCCATCGTGTGGTGTGTGAATGCTGTTAGCAAGCAGGCCAGATTGGATACTGGTATTGGAATAGGGGTGGAGCCATAAGCAGGAAAGAGAGGATGGGCGAGTGAAAAAGGAAGGGATGCGAGTGAGGTCATAACAAACTGCTCCAGACTATCCATTTGCAACTCCAAAATGGAGTTGGCACCTCTTTACCTAGCACCACTATCCTGTGGTATCCAGGGCATATGAACTTTGGTTGTTAGGATTATAAGTGTGCCTTAACCAAGTACTATAAATTTTGCCTGCTTTACACTATAGCACCTCAATCATTTCCACCCTTCTGGCATTGACTGAGGTGAGCATACAGTGACTCCAAAAACCCTTGCAATGCCTAACCTAAATGCAGTGCATAAAGTGCACTGCAACAAGGGATGAGAATCTCACTTAGGTCTTGCTTGTTACAATCACACCGTACTTGATGCTTACTCAATGCTACACATGAACCTGTGCTACACTTTTTCCTTCACTCTGGCCCCTAGCACAGCCATTCACACTCCCTTGCTACAGTTCCAGCACTCTATGATGCCCCACAAATGATGCTCCTCATCCCTCTGTCACCCCACAGTCACCACTTGCCTTCATCCCTACTATGGCTCCCAGCACATGACCAACAGTCCCATGGTCACCTGATCTATCAGTGATGCCTTGCAGCACAGTCTCACACTAGTCACATGACTCTGCATGTGATACAATCCAGACTCATTGCGAGCCACTTGGCACAGCCCTCATGCCCTGGATGGACATGGCCCACTAACAATAGATGACAGCACTTGCCACTCCCTGAAACATAGACCCCAGATTCCCACATAGTCGCCTGGCACACAGACATAGCTAACACCACATTGGCTCTCGCTCTTCGGACTTGCCCTGGTATGTCACCACATCACAACCCTTAAGCCCCGACATCACCTTTGGCACTCTGTAAACTCCTGGTCCTGCTCTGCAGTCCTGCATCATGCCATATCACATCATGGTCACACAATTGCTCAACACTGCACCACCCTTGCATCTCAGCCTATAGCGATATCTGCACACAGACACTGGTATAACTTATATGGACTCATGACCAATAGCCATTCACCCGCACCATAGCTTACACCCTATGCCACATAGCCATGCATAGCCACACACTGCCCTGAGCACAACCCCACTTGCATAGATCAAGACACCCCTTGACCCACAGAGATCTGTGAACTCTGCAGACCATATATGGTGTTAAGACCAAGTCCAGGTAGGACATTGACCTTAGCCTTGAGTAGCATGGAGTGATGACATTTCGGTGCCCTTACTAACGAAGGGACTTTATCTGGCCTCAGTCGGTCGAGGACTTAGATCGAAGTGAAGCTAGCGAGCCGAAGAGACAAACTCTAGCGAGCTCTGAGGTCTGGGCAAAGGAGATAGATATCAAGGAAGACTAGCTTGGAGCTACAGGGTTGCACCTGGTAGGCCTATATACTGGCTAGTCCGTTGGAGTTAGGTAATCAATGGAACGCAAAGAAACAAGAGAGAAAGAAGAGATAAGGATCGGATATGATCAGAGCATATCCTGAGTCAAGACTACATAGTAAGCATAGGGGAAACACCAAAATGGAATGCGGGAAGAAAAGCGAAAAGGAAAAAGAGCTGGTACACTAGACCCAGTAGGTAGATCATAACATTACCTTCCATTTAGCCTATGAGATCCCTGAGCTCACTAAGTCCTTCCTTGAGGACTCCCTTGGGGGTTGAAGAGTCTGACTGGTCAGATGATGTCAGGAGAGGGGGCGTGCTGCATACAAGTGGGGGCCTCAAAGTACAAGGACGCGGAAGAGGAGGAGGTAGAGTGTGACGAGGGGGAAGATGAGCTGGAAGATGGCAGAGGGGCGGGGCGGAATAAAGGGCAGTGAGTCCGGAAGTGACCCCTGCGGTGACAACAGGTACACATTGTGTGGGATGCAGTGATAAGGGTACAGGCAGGGCAGTCAGTGATCAGATGATCGGGGGCCCAAAGGTGACAAGCAGGGCACTGGTAATGGAAACACCTGGCCTTGATGTGCCCGATGCGTCGGCAATGGAAGCAGGAGTTGCGGTACATGGGGTGGTTCGGGGTAAGGGGGACTTCTGCTTGTCTGCGTAGGGCGTCGGCTAAGATAGTCCAGGCTCATCTTCGCAGTTCCTCTGGGGTGATTAGGTCTTCTTCAACAATCAAGGCATCATCCACCTCTATCAAGGCGGAAGCAAAGGGGGAAGGGGAACGAGGGGGGGTAGGGGTGGGATGATTTGGGCGAGGAGAGGGAGGGCAGGCTCTGGAAAGGCGTTCCAGGTTGCGATCTAAATCGATACATAGGTCCAGCGCTCCGAGCTGTACCAAGGCGGTGAGTACACCTTGAGAGGCACACTCTCTGTGGATGGCAAGGGAGTTTACTATGGAGTGGGCTCTGGTGGGGATGGGGTCAAGTAGTTCTACATGTTCGGAGAAGTTATAAAACCCTTCGATTTGAAGGAAGGAGGTGTGTAGTTGTCCAATGGGCAAGTCCGGGTGGACAAGATGTTCAAGGGCGAGGACATAGCGGGGGTCACATAAGAAGAGGTCCATAAGGATCTCGTTGTCGGTACTGGGGAAGAATATAAGCTTGGCCATCTCTGGAACTTCGGTCTGCATGATGGCGTCGAGGACAAGGGAATAGGAGGGGGTTTCAGAGGAGTTCATCGTGGAGGAGGGAGGCAATGGGTCATGAGATATTCAGTAAGGAGGGCTTGGGTCCCCTTTAAGTTGGACTCGGGTTCCCATGAGTCATCCTCCGGTGGATATCCTTTCCATCGGATCAGGAACTTGCGGTTCCAGAGGGGGCCTCAATGCTTTAATATCCGTTCGACTTCATACTCCTCTTTGCCATTTAAGAGGTCAGCAGGTGGTCTGGGGAAGTTCGGGCTGTGTACATCGTTTTCTCAGTAAGGGGATAGAAGGGAAGTGTGGAAGACCGGGTGGATCTTCCAGGTGCAAGGCAGTCGGAGTTTAAAGGTGATGGGGGAAAGCACTTCTGTGATAGTGAACGGTCCCTCTCGCTTACTGAGGAGTTTAGGGGAGGTGTGGGTTCGTTTCAGATTTCGTGCTTCCAGCCAAACCTTATCTCCTTTGTGGAAGGGGGAATAGCTTCTGCGAGTGCGTGCTTTCATCACCTGGGCTGCCAAGTCATGGGCAGCTAGGGCTTCGTTTCAGGCGGCGTTTAGATCTGCAATATGCTTTTCTAAGGTGGGAAGGGGGGTAGGGGAAGAGATGGTGGGGATCGGTTGTGGTTCGTACCCCATCATAAGGTAGAATGGTGATTGGTTTGTGACGGAGTGTGGGTGGTGGTTGTGAGCGAATTCTGCAAAGGGAATGAGGTCTGACCATCGGGTAGGGTTGTTTCCACAGAAGATATGGAGGTAGGTCTCAACCTCCTGGTTTACCCATTCGGTTTCTCTGTCAGTCTGTGGATGGTAGGCGGTGGAGAGGGCGAGGTCGTATTTCAGGAGTTTTCCAAGTTCTTGGGTGAAGTTGGAGGCGAACTGGGGGCCTCTGTCTGAGATGATTTTATCGTATAATCCATACCTGGTATAGACTTTGGCAAGGAAAAGAAGGGCAATCCCTTCGGCAGTGATGGTCTTTGTGGTAGGGCAGAGGATCACTCCCTTTGTAAGCCCATGGTCGACCACAACCAAAAGGCTATCAAATCCGGAGGAGAGGGGGAGGTCAGTAATTAGATCACAAGAGATCTGTTGAAAGGGGCGGGAACAGGAGGAAGGGATGGGAGTAAGGGGGGGGAGAGTGGGGTGGGTGTTTACTTTATTCTGTTGGCAGACCGCGCAACCTTCAACATATTTACAGATGAAGGAGGCTAGGCCAGGCCACCAGAATTCACGGGCAACGAGTTGGTGGGTTTTGAGGAAGCCAGGGTGGCCAGCAGATTCATGATCGTGGTGGGAGGAGACTATGGACCGTCATAGTCCAGGAGAGTCAGGGATATAGATATGGTTGTGGTAGGAGAGTATCCCATCAGAGTACTTCCAGTCAGAGAGGCGGGAGGAGAGGGAGGATGGGATATTGCCTTCAATGGCCTGGACCACGTCCAGGACAAGAGGGTCCGTGGCAGAGGAGGCACGGAGTTGGGAGGTTAGTCGGAGGTCGATGAGGTGGACAAAGAGGTTGTCAGGGAGGAGGGTAACATCAGAGTTGTCAAGGGAGGAAGGGATATGGTCAGGGCGACGGAAAAGAGCATCGGGGGCGGCCAGTTGGGTACTGGGAACGTGTTGGAGGTGAAGGTTGTAGTCAGACAGGTCCAGCATCCATCTGGCTTGTCATCGGTTAAGGTTCTGGGGTTTTCAGAAGTAGGTGAGGTTCTTATGATTGGTAAGGACAAGGATTTGGAAAGGGGATCCGAGGAGATACTGGCACCATGTTTTCAGTGCATGGATGATGGCGAGGAGTTCTCGGTCAAAGATGTTGTAGTTTCGTTTAGCTGGGGAGAAGGACTGGGAGATGTATGCACAGGGTTTCAACTCCCCGTTAGAGTTGGTTTGTAGGAGTACACCTCCAGTGGCGAACTTAGAGGCATCGGTGGAAATGGCGAAGGGGCGGTTCAGATCTGGCATGGAAAGGACCAGTTGAGAAGTGAACTTATTGTGGAGGGAGTCAAAGGCGGACTGTTGGGAGGGGGTCCAGTGCCAAGGACAGTCTTTTCGGGTGAGTTTGAGGAGGGGGGCAACAATGTTGGAGTAAAAGGGAATGAAGCGTCGATAGAAGTTGGCAAAGCCTAGGAAAGATCGGACTTCTTTGACGGTGGAGGGGGTAGGCCAATCAGCGATCCCCTTGATCTTAATGGGGTCCATGGCGATCTGTCCTTTCAAGAGAATCATTCCGAGGTACTCTACTTGGGAGGCCGCAAAGGTGCACTTCTCAAGGTGGAGGTAGAGATCTAGTTCTTTCATGCAGTGGAGGACCCGACGGACCTGGGCCTCGTCTAGTTCAAGGGTGGGGGAGTGGATGAGGAGGTCGTCCATATAGATGACCAACCAGCCTTCCGCAATCATGTCGCGAAAGGAATCATTCATGAACCTCATGAAAGTAGGGGGGGAATTTGTCAGTCCAAAGAACATGACAGTTGGTTCGAACAAGCCTCTGTGGGTAATGAAGGCTGCCTTCCATTGGTCTCCTTCTTTGATGTGGATGTTATTATAGCCCCATCACACATCAAACTTGGTGAAGACAGAGGAGTCTTTCACTTTATCAACTAGGTCAGAGATGAGGGGAAGGGGATAGGCATCGCAGATGGTGTGTTCATTTAAGTAATGATAATCTTGGCAGGGGCGGAGCTTTCCGTCCTTCTTTTTGACGAAGAAGAAGGGGGAAGCCTGGGGAGATTTAGATGGGCGGATCTTCCCAGATGCGAGGTTTTCATTGATGAACTCGTTGGTAGCCTTTCGTTCGTCGGGGGAGAGGGGGTAGAGTTTCCCAATCTTGGGAACAAAGGAGTCGGAAAGAGTGATGGCATGGTCATAGGGTCAGGAGGGGGGTATATGGTCTGTGGATTCTTTTTCGAAGACGGAGGAGAATTCAGAGTAAGAGGGGGGAAGGGTGGTCTTCGGGGTAGGTGCAGCTTGTATTGCGAGATCAGTGGCCTGGGAGATGCAGGCCAGTTCGAGAGTAATGGGGTGGGAGGGGTGGTGTGTTTGTGCATAGTGAAGGACTCTCTGGGCAGTGTAATATCTGGTAGTGTTCTTGATCCATTGTTCTGCGGATGGTCGTTCCAGGAAGTCTCTGAGTCCTTCTTCAGCGACGGTGAGGGAGGAGATTGGTGCTGGTGGGGGGGTGGTTCTCAGGTAAGAGTATAATTCATGCCCCTTATCAAGGGCAGGATCGATAGTAACAGTGCCTTTACTCCAATCAATGTCAGGGTTGGTGTTCTGGAG
Source organism: Tylopilus aff. callainus (assembly GCA_038093995.1). NCBI lineage: Eukaryota > Fungi > Basidiomycota > Agaricomycetes > Boletales > Boletaceae > Tylopilus > Tylopilus aff. callainus. The sequence goes on along the minus strand of JBBPTI010000037.1, from coordinate 13,937 downwards.
CCAGGGGTGTCCAAGGACAACACTTTGTCTTCCAAGGCGCAGTACAAAGAAGCGGATCTTTTGAGTGACCCCAGCAATGGTGACAAAGAGGTAGGCAACATAGTGTACACGGGCGTTGAGGGAGGAGTCGGCATTCTGGGCTAGGATGGTCTGGTTGGTTGGTTCTACCGGTATCTGCTTCTGGGAGGCGAAACTCCAGTCTAGACAGTTTATCTCAGCCCCCGAGTCAATGAGGGTGTGGGTGGCGACAGTTTTCAGCATTCCTTCAAGGTAAATCAGGTTGATTGGCATGGTAAGAGATTTACGTTCACAGGATACATAGGGTGGAGAGTTTCGCGTCATTCGAACTCTCCCTACTGAAAACCCGCTTTCCTTTCGAACATGGCATTCAGCTGTCCAATGTTCATCGGCTCTTCATCCTTCTGGGGGGTTTCTTCTTCGTTCCAAGAGGTCGCAGCCTCTATCTTTCTGGCGATCCATCTGATGGGAGGAAGGGGTTTCTGGCGAGAGGGGCATTCTTGGAAGACATGCCCTTGCTTGTGGCAGGAGAAACAGAGTCCTCTCTTCTTATGCTCTGCTTCTTGTGCGAGAGAGAGTCGGTCTACATCCATGGTGTTGGGGTCTCGAGGGGGGTTGCGACGCTGAGGGGGTATGTAGTGGGTGGGTGCTCCAAGGCAAGCAATATGATCAGCTTGGTCCCATTGGGACTTAAACTGTCTGGCTCGCTTGTGCCATTCAGAGAGGGTGGTAGGGACAGTGTCCATGGAGTAGATATGTCTCATGAGGGGGGTGGGAAGTCCTGCTGCGAAAAAGCTGATGAGGATGGGAGCATCCTTGGTTTCATCAAGTCCAGCTTTGGCCATCTTCATAGAGAAAAGGGTGGAGTAATAATCAAGGGGATCAGTGTCGGGGTGAGGGTGTTTCAGACTCAGGGCCTTCATAGTAGAAAGCCAGTTCAGGGCTTCTTGCTCAGTGTTGGCATGTTCGAAGGTTAGGAGGAACTTCTTCTCAAAGTCAGCGAAGGTTCCAAAAGAGTTAGAAGCGAGTGCAGCAGACTGGAAGGTGGAGGCCCAGGTGGTGGCTGGTCCTTTCATCATATAGGAGAGGGCGAAGGCAATCTTCTTTGCTTCTTTGTTGTAGACTTCTTCGTTTACCAATAGGTAAGTCTTGATCGCGTTCAGCCATCTCTTGGCCTTAGCATGCGATCCATCATACACCTCAGGCATTCCAATTCTCAGCTCAATGGGTTTGGCGGAGGACATTCTGCGAAGAGGGGGCAGGGATGGTGGGGTTGGGTTGCAGAATATGACTGGCCTCTGTATAGGGAGAGGGGAAGGTGGGGTAGGGGGGCACGGTAGAGAGAGTAGAGAGCTGAAGTCGTTGGTGAGCTGTCTGGTTTCTTCGTCGGTTTCAGTTAACCAATCGTTTGGGTCGTCGTCAGCAGGGGATGGGGAGCGAGGCAGTTCGGACTCAGAGGAGGAGGAAGGGGAGCGGTTCCTTCGAAGAAAGGCGAGGAGGTTGGGTTGTTGGGACGTGGTGGAGGAAAGGTTGTGTCAAGGGCAACCTGCGCACGAAAGAGGAAGCTAGTCTTATGTTAAGACCAAGTCCAGGTAGGACATTGACCTTAGCCTTGAGTAGCATGGAGTGATGACATTTCGGTGCCCTTACTAACGAAGGGACTTTATCTGGCCTCAGTCGGTCGAGGACTTAGATCGAAGTGAAGCTAGCGAGCCGAAGAGACAAACTCTAGCGAGCTCTGAGGTCTGGGCAAAGGAGATAGATATCAAGGAAGACTAGCTTGGAGCTACAGGGTTGCACCTGGTAGGCCTATATACTGGCTAGTTCATCGGAGTTAGGTAATCAATGGAACGCAAAGGAACAAGAGAGAAAGAAGAGATAAGGATCGGATACGATCAGCGCATATCCTGAGTCAAGACTACATAGTAAGCATAGGGGAAACACCGAAATGGAATGTGGGAAGAAAAGTGAAAAGGAAAAAGAGCTGGTACACTAGACCCGGTAGGTAGATCGTAACATATGGTAACTAAGCCAGCCCTTAACGGACCATATGTAGTAATAGTGTACAAATACATACAAAGCATGTAACAGTATATAAACCCCAGCCACTACCCTCCTAGGCCCTAGTCTATCATTGATGGATGGTGGCACATAGCAACCCTACCTTCAATAGGTAGTGAACATTATAGCCACTAGGCTCTACCCACCATGCCACTACACCACTAGGGTCTTGGAGGCTAGTGACTAGGCTACCACATAAATGCCTATTGCCTTCCCTGCTCTTATCATATGACCAGTAAGACCCACGACAGCAGGACTCCCCTTGAAGACATGTTGCAACTCTCACCATCGCTATTGGCATTCGCCACTACTAGCCCTAGGCTTGACAGCTCCGGCTCAAGTTGTTTCATTGCTTAGTCAAAGATACTACATAAAATACTCAAGTTGTAGTGCTGATGTGGGATGCCTGCTATAGTAATGCATAAAGGAGAGTGAACAGGAGGACTGGTTAAGGGGAGTTGTATTGTACATCAAAGATGGCTCATCACCAGGTTCCATGGTGTTTCAAGCATAAGGAGAGCTATAGGATGGTACACTAAAGTACTTCCTTGTTAGTCTTTGAGATTTTTAGTATGTAGTATAGACTCCTTTAGAGTCTTGTAGTATGAAGGCTATAGCACATCAATAAATGACTAAGGGAGAGAAGGCTATGAGGGGAGGGTTTATATACTATATTTGAAGCAGAGTTTAAATATGTCTAGGGCAGGTCATATTTTCTTATAAGTCCAGTGTCCATATCAGGTCCTTGGTCTGTACAAGGGAGGCAGTGTGGAGGAGTTATTACCATAGGCTGGGAAAATAAGGGTAAAAGTGGTGCCACTTGCATGAGTAATGCCATTAGCATGGAAGTGCTGCAGAGCATATTCATGGGGGAGGGCTTACTGCCATTGGTGCAGAATCAGTATTGCAAGAATGGCATGTGATAGTGTGATTGTGGTGCAATATGGAGCAGATACCCATGGAGTGCCATCTGGTCAGAGGTTTTTGAGTAAGCCAGCTCATGCTGGTGGTTGTTACGCTCACGGCTACGCTACGTTCCACTCTTTCCTACATTTTCTTCTTTAGCTCCTTTAACGCACGCCACAGCGCTGCGACTCGGTATTGCCCGAGTCCCATTCCCACACCGGTAAGCACAGATAGCCGCAGCATCCGGGCACCGGACCACGGTAGAGTAAAGCCCCAGTTACCCAGCTACTGATGCCGCCCCGCAGCACTTAGGCAATCCGCAGTTGCAATGGCGCCTTATGTCGCCACCCAGTCTCACACCAATAGCGATACTCTCGCTATTGCGCCATGAGTACGCCCTCCGTTCTCACTCCAATGGCATTAACCTCGCGATGGCGCCATCGCTCGCCACCCTTTCCCACTCTAGTAGCGTTTAACCCGCAGCATCGCCCCCCTTGCACGGACCAGGCCAGTTTTCGCCGCGCATTCCCTTATTTAGTAACCATGCCAGCCCTTAACTAGTTCTAGCTCCGATTGGACTCCGCTGTATAGTAGTATATAAGACCGCCTGTAAATAGTCGGAGCCCCAATCAATTCTTCTTGGGTCTTTCCTCACAAGGCACCCGCTTATAAGAAGTTTGATCCACCTTTCCGTTTCGCTTCACTTTGCTACTAGTCCCCTTGTGCCAAGCACCCGGGACATCGTCTTGCTCGTTCCACTCGATGCCTCCTTGCCTTTGTGCCCGAGGTCGTTTCAGTGGTGGTGGTAGTATGCTGCTAAGCTAAGGGGAGAGGTGGTGCTGGTCATGTGAGTGCCTTTCAGTACTTTGCTGATGTTGCAGCAGTTGCCACTTCTGTGGCTGTGACTGTTATGTAACTGGATCATGTGCTATGTATCATATGACTTGGGCTGAGTATTAGCTTGGTGGTGAGAGGTCATGTGATCAATAGGTCAGGTAGTCATGGGTACTGAGTGGTCACATGCTGGGGCTGATAGGGGCTTTTGAGGGGTATAGTGACAAGGACTAGTACTAGTGTAGGATTGATCTAGGATTGTGGTGGTTAAGGTGGCCATTAGGCTAAGTGTAGCCATTGCTAGAGGCATCAAGGGATGTGATTGTAATACTACACACTCTTGACTACATAGTGACCCCTTAGTCATGTGATTTGGTTCATAAATGGTAAAGATATAATTATTTTAAGATAGTAATATTATTGCAAGAATTTTTTCACTTTTGGATTGGGAATGGTATTTGGATATTATTAGTACTTGATATATCCCCCCTTGGCCTTCAGCACTGCCTGAATCCTTCTAGGTATGCTCTCAATCAACTTCTGACACTTCTCAACTGGTATCCTTTCTCATACCACCTGAATCCTTTCCCACAACTCCAAAATCCCCTTAGGAGAATATTTATACTTTGAAAGCCTCCTTTTGAGGTAACTTCAAATATGTTCAATGGGGTTTAGGTCTGGAGACTGTGCAGGTCATACCATGGTGCTGAAATCCTGCTCTTCCAACCACTCCTTCACCTTTTTGCAAGTATGCTTGGGGTCATTGTCTTGCTGAAAAATGATATTAGGAGGATTGAGATTATAATATTCCAGAGTATTGAGGAGTTCATCCTTCAAAATCTGAAGATAAAGATCACTGTCCATTCTACTATCAATCTTGATTGCATAGCCAACTCCCTGCAAAGTCATACAACCCCATATCATCACAGAACCACCTCCAAACTTGACAGTTCTATCTACCAGTCTATTACTGAGGCCCTTACCTGACTTTTTCCACATCCATTTATGTCCATCTGAGCCCAGATGATTGATCTTGGTCTCATCTGACCATATAATCCTTTTCCAGTCCTCTACAGCCCAGTTTTTGTGAGCATAGGCAAAATCCAAATGAGCCTTGCAATATTTGACAAAGAGGAGAGGATGTTTGGACTTGACTACAGCTTTTATGCCAGATTTTTTCAAGTGTAAGCAAACAGTGTTGGCAGAGAGAGGTTGGTTGATGATATTGGTAAGTGCCTTGGTCACTTGGACAGCATTCTCTGCCCTTTTAGTAGAGATAAGATGTTGGGCATAGTAAATATTGATAGGGGAAAGCTTGCTAGGATGACCTCCAACAGATTTTGGAAGAGCAGGACACTCTCTGGAGTGAAGTCTAGATATAGTAGAAGGGTTGACACCAGTTTGCTTGGCAATATCTTCACCAGAGCAACCAGCATCAAGCAAAAAAAGAATAGTTTTTTGTTAAGTAAAAGAGAGAGATCTAACCATGGTAGTGGTTGGGAATCAAGAGGTGTGGGAATTTTTTTAAACTCAGATACAATGTTTATTGTATGTCTTTGTTTGTACACTCAAATAACTGCAACTCTCTAAGATATCTACCTTCAGCTCAAAAGTGAAAAATCCTTGCAATGATATTATTGTTTTAAAATGGTCATATCTCTACCATTTATGAACCAAATCACATGACTAAGGGGTCACTATGTAGCCAAGAGTGTGTAGTATCTTTGACTAAGCAAGATCTAAGCGAGATTCTCACCCCTTGTTGCAGTGCACTTTGCACACTGCATCTAGGTTAGATATTGCAAGGGTTTTTGGAGTCAACTATTAGATTTTATCACATAGTCAGGTATATTGACAAACATAGCTGGTAAGTGTGTTACACATGCAATGTACTCAATGCTACACTCAGGCCCTGCTACACTTTTTCTTGACTTCAGCCCACTCACTTGCACTCACTTGCACACTCCAACAACCTCCTATGATGACCATACAACACCATGATGACCAGACAATGCCCTTACTAGTGCTCACCCCTCACCATCTATGCTACAGTCCCTTACTACCATATAAGGATTTACCCCTGTCTCAGCCTAGCCCTGGCCCCCTGCACATAACCCCAGTCTCACAGTCACCTAATATATGATCTGTCAGCAATGCCTTGTGGCACAGTCTTGCCCTAGTCACATGACCCTGCATGTGATACAATCCAGACCCCAGCACAGCCACATGCATAATGTCACACCTAGACTCTGGCCTCACCCTACCTCATGATACACAGCATAGCATAGCCACAGCACACAACCCAGTGCACAGATATAGACCACCAGCAGTATTTCCTTTTACAGGCACAACTGGCTCCCCCCTCACAGATGCATGACATGATATGACATATGGTGCACATTCACAACACTGGCCACTTGCACCTGCTTGCAGGACTGCACAACACCATAGTTATGCAATCACTCATCACTGCACAGCCCTTGCCCCTCAGGCCTGTAGTGATACTTGCACACAGACTCTGCATGACTTGCATGACCAATGGCCAATAGTCCACATGAAATCCTAGACCCTGGGTTATGGGCTTGCCCCTTCTAGCCATATAGCCAAGCACTGCATCATATAGCATTGCACTGCCAAGCACTGCCCTAGAGTGCAGCCCTGCTCACATAGACCAAGATCCCTTTGACCCACAGAGACCCATGAACTCCATGAACCATACAAGGCAACAGAGCCTGCCCTCAACAGACCATATGTAGTAATAGTATACAAATAGGTACAAACCCTGTAACAGTATATAAACCCCTGCCACTACCTCCTAGACTCTCAGTCTATCATTGATGGATAGTGGCATATATGCCCATTGTCTTTCCCATCCATTAGACCTGTCTGATTAAGACTTCCCTTGATGATGATTGCAACTCTTACCTTTGACAACACCACTACTAGTCCTAGGCTTGACAGCTCAGGCTTGAGTTGTTTCAAAGTGCATAGGTATGACCTATGTTACAACTTGCCTACCAGATCCTACCAGCTATTGTTTTTTTTTTTCTTTCACCCTTGTATTACTAAGATCTTTCCCTTCTGACTTAACTTCTATGCTTACTCTTTCAATCTGACTCAAAATACACTTTGATCATATTAGATTGTTATCTTCTTCTCCTGGCACATTCTTACACCTTCTTGTACTTTCCATTAGGTTCCATTGCTTAGCTCATCTGTCAAACTAGCTAGTACTCAAGGACAGCTCTTGCTACCCTATATCATAAGCTAGTCTTCCTTGATTATATCTCCCTTCACCCCAGACCTCAGAGCCTGCTAGAGTTTGTCTCTTCAGCTCACTAGCTTCCTGGTTCAAGTCCTCAACAGATTGAGGCAGGATAAGTCCTACATTTGCTTGGGCAACAGATCATTGTTACAATAGGCTATTCAAGGCTAAGGTCAACCTCCACCTGGAGTAGATCTTAATATAAGACTAGCTTCCTCTTTTGTGCTGGTTGCCTTCAACACAATCTCTCCACCATGTCTAACCAACCAAACCTTCTCTCCTTCTTTCAAAGGGACTGTATCTCCTCCCCCTCCTCTGAATCTGAACTGCCCCATTCTCCTTCCCCTCCCCTTAATAACTCAGATGACTGTCTGACAGAAACAGATGAAGAGACTAGACAGCTCACTAGTGACCTAAGCTTCCTCCTTATCCTTTCCCACACACCTTCATGTGCTTTATGAATGACTCTTTCCATGACATGATTGTGGAAGAATGGTTGATCATTTACATAGATGACCTTCTAATTCACTCCCCAACTCCTGAGCTAGACCAGGAAAGAGTTTGTTGCATCCTCCAACACATGAAGGAACTTGACCTTTATCTTCAACTAGAAAAATGCACCTTTGCAGCTTCCCAGGTGGAATACTTGGGCATGATTCTTTCAAAGGGACAGATCACCATGGACCCAGTCAAGGTTGAGGGCATCTCCAAATAGCCAACCCCTTCCTCTGTCAAGGAAGTATACTCCTTCCTTGGGTTTACAAATTGATACAATCCTTAGGCGGGGCTGGTAGTGAGCTGTATGACAGTGGGTAGTGGGAGTGACTAGAGCTAGAGGGTGTAACGCTCATGGCTACGCTATGTTCATTCTTTTCCTACACTACCTTCTTTAGCCACTTTGACCCACGCCACAGCACCACAACTCGGTCTTGCCTGAGTCCTGTTCCCACACTGGTTAGCACAGTACCCGCAGCATTCCAGGCACCGGACCACAGTAGAGTAAAGACCTGATTATCCAGGTACTGATGCCAGCCACAGCACTTAGGCAATCCGCAGTTGCAATGGTGCCATATGTTGCCACCTGGTTGCACACCTATAGCAATACTCGCGCATCGCATGCCATAGTACGCCATCCGTTCTCACTCCAATGGCATTAACCTCACGATGGCGCCATCACTTGCCACCCTTTCCCACTCCAATAGTGTTTAGCCTGCAGCATTACCTCCCTCACACAAACCAGGCCAGTTTTTGTCTTGCACTTCTATACTTAGTATCTTGGCCTGCCCTCATCTAGTTTAGGCTCCGCTTGAATCCGGTTTGTAGTAGTATATAAGACTGCCTGTATTATATCAGAGCCCCAATCAATTCTCCTTGGGTTTCTTCCCTCCACCATGGGGCAGCATCCAAGGGTTGGTTCACTCTCTTTTGCCACTTAGCCCCCTTTGGCAAGGGTCTAGGTGTAGACATCCAGCAGGGCACAGCATTGCCAGCAGCGGCACCCTCCTGAGGTGGCTTGCTCAAGGGGTAGAGTCAATGTATAGGCCATTCCAAGCAGTGGACAGGGATCAGCACTGGCATTAGGCAATGCCAGGATCATCATCAGGGTTATCAGGTATACATCCATTGCTTGTCAGGTCATCAGCACCCGCATTCATTTGTACCACATTTGCTACACACCATGGTCACTAGTACCAACTACCACTATGCTCACTACTTGTACTATTAGTGTACAACTATATAACTTGGGTCTTCCCTCACAAGGCACCCGCATACTAGGAGATTGATCCATTGTTCCCTTTCACTTCACTTTCACTACACGCTGCCTAGTGCCTAGCACCCATGGTCATCTCTGCTCATACACCTCCCAGCACCTAGTGCCCGAGGTCATTTCAAAGGGTGCCCAGGCGTTGACTGAGGACTAAGGGGAAAACCCAAGATAACTCAAATGAGGATCTTGGGGCTTTATTGCCAGCCTTATATACAGTTACAGGTGTGTGTATGTGTTTGGTATGCTATTACTACATACAGGTAGTTCAGGGTAGACATGGGAGTGCAGGGCTTATGCTACTGGCCAAGGGTGAGTCATGGGGAGTCACTGCACTGCCTTGTGCAGCCCAGGTGCTGATGATGCAAGATTGCGTCATTATGGTGTGATATGGCATGATGATGATGTCATGGGGCTGTGCGGGGTCTGGATTTGCTTACTAAGGTAGACATATCTTGGCACAGCCATTGTGTGGCGTGTGAGTGCTGTTAGTAAGCAAGTCACGGATGCCAGTGCTGAAATAGGGGAGGAGCCAGAAAGAGAACGAAATGTGCAGGGCGCAAGCGAGGTCATAACACTACCCCCCTGCTAAAGCTCAACCTCTGGGGGAGCAAAAGGGAGAGGCCGGGCGAAGAGTGCAGCAAAGACCAAGTGAGAAATGGGACGAGGAGCAGAGGGGTAAGAGTGGTGAAAGTCGCGGAGGACATCAGGGCAGTTAGTGAGGTTGGACGCAGATTCCCAAGTGCAATCCTCAACAGAATATCCCTTCCAATGTACCAGGTACTGGATACCATGACCACAGGGGCGAGAATCAACAATAAAGTCGACCTCATACTCAGAATCCCAATTATCAGTAACAGAGGTTGGCCCCAGGAGTGGATCGGGTTGCTGTGGAAGTGGTGGTACATAAGGTTTGGTCTGGGATATATTGACAACAGGGTGGATGCGGATGTACTTCAGGAGGTGTAGTTCCACAGCATTTGGCCCTTTAAGGGAAATGACGGGGAACGGGCCGATCCAATGGTCAGTGAGTTTGTGACAGGGAAATGGTAGGGTTAGGTTATCAGTTGTGAGCCAGACCCTGTTGCCTACTGTGTAGCAGGGAGCGGGGGATTGGTGGGTGTTCCCAGTGATGGCCATCTGTTCCCAGGCCTGGGAAAGGTGCTCTTTCATTTGTTGAAGAACGGTCTGGTAGTCATGAGCAAGCATTGACATGGCAGGTGATTTCAAGTCTTGGGGCTCCATTCCCATGCAGGGCTGGTACATGCGAGTGACCTGGAAAGGGGAGAACTTAGAAGCAGTGGACTGCTTTGCATTGAGGGAGAATTGGGCCAGGGGCAGCCAGTGTGCCCAGTCATCCTGTCATTCAGCACAATACATATGGAGGTATGTTCCTACTTCTCTATTCATATGTTCGGTCTGCCCATCCGTCTGTGGGTGATGAGTGGTGGACTTCTTTACTGAGATGCCAAGCTGTGCACAAAGTGATGTCATTAGGGTTGCTGTGAATTGGGGTCCCCGATCGGATACAATGGACTTCAGTAGACTGTGGTGCTTTCACACATGGTTTAGATATAAGTCCACTAGTCCAGTGGCCGAATAGGACTTAGAACAGGGGATGAGTTCGACTTCCTTGGAGAACCAGTCTACCACAGTAAGAATTGCATTATACCCTCCAGCCAATGGGAGGTCAGTAATAAAGTCCACGGAGATATCCTCCCAGGGGCCATTCGGAATGGGTAGGGGTTGGAGCTCTCCTTTCGGTGGTTGATTCCCAGACTTCGCCCTGGCACACTGAGTGCATCCTTGCACGTACCACTCTACATCCTTCCTTATGGTGGGCCAGTTGTAGTTCCAGGCAAGGAGTTCCAGAGTTTTGAGGACTCCGGGGTGCCCGCTGACTTCATGATTATGGTGTAATGTGATCAGGCGGGTCCGTAAGTCCGGGGGCACATAGACCCGACCATTCCTTCTGAGGAGCCGATCTTCAATCTCATATCCCTGTGCCATCAACTTCTTGAGGGTTGACTCCAGCAGTCAGATAGTCCCGTGAGAGATTTTGTCAGCAAGCTCTTCTCCTGGGATTACCACCTTTAGCACTTCCCGATCCTCTGCTACCTGCTGAATCTGTTTGGGGGGGATTACCAGCACTTCCTTATTATTGTCCTCCCCTTTACTTATCAAGTCCAAACATTGTGATAATGCATCTGCTTTCATCATTAGCGTTCCTGTCTTGTGGCACCATTTGAAATTAAACTGGGACAAGTACTGGGCCCATCAGGCCTGTCAGCAATTGAGATTCTGTCATGTCATGAACCAGGTGAGATTCTGATGGTCGTTCCAGATTTCAAATTGGTGCTGGGCTCCTTCCAGATAATGTCTTCAACTTTCCAATGCAGATACCATGCTGAGCATTTCTTTGTCGGCGATTGGGTAGTTTCGTTGTTCAGGGGTCATGGAGTGGGACAAGAATGCTACCGGATGCCATCGGTCCTCCTTTTGTATGGACAACACTGCTCCGACAGCACAGTTGCTGGCATCACTTTCAAGACAGTATCGACAGTCGTTATTGGGGTAGGCGAGAATGGGGGCAGTGGTAAAGCATTGCTTTAGTGTGTTAAAGGCAGTCTCACACTCCTTCATCCATTTGAAGGTGACATCCTTCTTGGTTAGATCATGGAGGGGGCGAGCGATTTGAGCGTAATCCTTGATGAATTGCCAGTAGAAGTTTGTGAGTCCCAAGAAGGCTTGTGTCTGCCATAGGGTTGTCGGTGGTGGCCATTCCGTCATGGCTGTTACCTTCCCTGGGTCCATTTTAATCCCAGAAGGGGTGACTATCATTCCGAGAAACTCAACACTCGTGGTGGAGAAAGAACACTTCTCTGGCTTTACGAACAGATCATTCCTCTCCAACCTTTCCAGCACTTCTGCTACCTTCTTCTCATGTGCCAACCAATCCTCATCTTGGGAGAAGATCAGCAGATCATCTATGTAAACTATCACCTCAGGCATGTCAGCGAAGAGTTCGTTCATCATCGTCTGAAAGGTGGCAGGCGAGTTGCATAACCCAAAGAACATCACGGTCGGTTCATAGGCACCCTTATGGCATACAAAGGCCACCTTCCATTCATCCCCTTCTTTGATTCGGACATTATTATATCCCCAATGGAGGTCCATCTTGGTGAACATCTTGGCCCCTTTTAGCTTGCCCACGAGCTAGGAGATAAGGAGGAGCAGGTAATTATTGTGGACGGTGTGCTTGTTCAAGTACTGGTAGTCTTGTACCATCTGCTTTCATCCATCCTTCTTTGGGACAAAGAAGACCAGGGATATCTGTTCGGACTTCAATGGGTGAATATATCCTTTCTGTAACTGGTCCTCTATGAAGTCTTCGACCTCCTTCTGTTTATTCAGACTTAGAGGGATGATTCGTCCTTTCTTCGGCTGAAAGGTATCTTTCAACTCTATCGCATGATCCCAGGGCTTTCGTAACAGTACCCTTTCTGATTCCTTTTGTGAGAACACCCATTGATAGTGGTGATAGACTGGGGGGACAAGTTGAGAGACATTCTCTGGTGTCGAGATCCTCTACTGTTCTCTTCCTCGACTCCTTTCTTCAGCATGTCCTACTTCCATCACCTCTTGTTCATGCCCGGCCTGGTTACTCTGATTGTAGTTGCAAGCTTCTGGACACTTGGCAAACCGAATACATCCAGTTCTCCAATTGATCTGGGAGTTATGTTCTCGGAGCCATGGATACCCTAGGATTACATCATTGCTTCCGATGTTGGATATGTATGCCTGGAGTAGCTCCCGATGTCTGTTCACATTGCAATAGACTTCTACTTCTTCCGTAATATGTTCTCCCACGTTTTCTGATCCGTCTGCATTATGTACAATGATGGACCTACCAGTGGTGAGCATTGGGATGTGGTTTCTTCATACAAAGTTGTCATTAATGAGCATTAGATTTGCTCCGCTATCAATCAGGGCTTCGGCGTTGACATATCGTCTGTTGTGGGAAGGTTTCACCTGTATCATTAGTTTTATTTCTTTTCCTTTATGGATTACCCTCGTATACATCTTAGGTTCTTCTGGGGTTTCAGTGGATTTAGGGGAATTAAGCACAGGTTTAGTATCTCGGTCCCTGCCAAGCTCATCAAGAGACCCCCCTAGACCGGCTATGTTAGATACTAAGGTCATTAGCACGGTCACGAGTCTAGTTAGTTCCACCAAGAAATGTTTATCAGCCTGTGAGACACCCAGATCGTCTCCTAGGCTCTGCCTTTTTCCTTCTGCTTTTTTCCAGCGTTGGGAAAATCCTCTTCTTTAACTGCGGCAACTTTGGCTTCATCTTTGGCCAAGGTGATTTGGTACACCTTTCTCCTTTTGCAACTGAACTGATGCCCTCCTCCGTGGAAATGACACTCAGCACACTGATTCTTTGGCTTCTTGCAGTCGCAGGCCATATGCCCAGTGTCTTTATAGTTAAAGCACTTGCCGGGGGTTCCTCTTATGGCAAAGACAGCCTCTTTGTCTGCTTCTTCGAACTGGTCTACTTCCATTCAGTCTCTGCAGGACTGATAAGCCTGGGGCCTTCCCCTTATGAACATGAGAGCCTCCATTGCGCATCCCACATCTCAGATGTTCTGTAGATAGTCTGCAGGGGTAGACTTTCAGGCTCCTTCCTTGAAGATCTGTAGGATAATGTGCCATGCGGTATTCCTTTCAAGCAGCCAGATTGCATGGCTGTCATTGATCCCGGCCATCTGGTATAAGGCCTTCCATCAGACTAAGAAGTCATTGGTCCGGAGGGTGCCTTGCTGGAGTTGTTTGAGTTGGGCGATGGCCCAGTCTTTCTGGTTTACGGAGTGGAAGAGACTTTCCATCTCTTGGACAAGTTTGTCCCAGGTGTATAGTTGACCTCATCAGAGACAGGTTTGGGCGAATGATCCGGCCTTCAGTCCCTTGAGTTGCGATAGGACCACTGTCACTGCTTTGTAACTCTTGGGCAGAATGGTGGACCGATTCATGTGGAGCCATGCCTTAATCTTGGCGCTCCACTCTTCGAACTTGGCTACCAATCCC
>JBBPTI010000036.1:0-32424 GCA_038093995.1 Tylopilus aff. callainus | reverse complement strand
TGGCCATATCTCCACAGCCACTAGGCCAAATCACATGATCAAGAGATGGTTTTGTAGCTATTTGTTTGTACTTTGTTTGTCTCTACTACAGCTAAGCGAAATTCCCAGGGGTGATTGCGGTGCGCTTTGCGCACTGTGTTGGGGTTAGACATTGCAACAGTTTTGTTGCTCACTGTATACCATAATGTTTTTGGCCATGTTGGCAAAGATCTCATTCATCATGGTCTGGAAGGTAGCCAGTGAGTTGCAGAGGCCGAAGAACATGACTAGGGGCTTGAAGGCCCTGCAATGACATGTGAAGGTGGCCTTCCATTCATCTCCTTCTTTTATGCAGACATTATTATATCCCCACTAGAGGTCCATCTTTGTGAAGAGGTAGGCGGAGTGGAGCTTGTCAACTAGCTGGGCGATGAGTGGGAGTGGGTAGTTGTTGTGCACAGTGTGTTCATTGAGATACTGGTAGTCTTGTACCATGTGCTTTTGACCATCCTTCTTTGGTACAAAGAAAACTGGGGATGTTTGCTCAGACTTTGAGGGATGGATATACCCTTTGGCTAACTGCTTATCGACAAAGTCGTCTACCTCTTTCTGCTCTTGGGGACTAAGGGGGATGTTGCGGCCCTTCCTGGAAATGAAAGTGTCTTTGAGCTTAATGGTGTGGTCCCAAGGCTTTTGAATCAGCATCCACTCAGACTCCTTCTGCTCAAAGGTCTTGAGGTAGTGGTGGTACACCAGGGGTACTAACTCCCGTGGAGCTTTTCCTTTTTGCTTTTGTCCAGTGTCCCATTGCTCCTCAGCGACCCAGATTTCGTGTTCTTCTGCTCAGTGGATGACCCACAAAACTCCGGAGTAGTTGCATAGCTCCGGACACTCTGGCAGCATGACCGAACTGGTCTTCCAGTTGATACGTGGATTGTGTTCTTTTAGCCACATATATCCCAAAATCAGGTCTTTATTTCCAAGATCTGTTACCTCCACCCGGGTCTTTTCCACATGACCCTGGTATTCCAGTAGAATGGTGGCCGCATGGGTGACAGGGCCTGCCTTATTTGGGCTTCCATCAGCATTATAGATGTATATGGGCCGTGGAAGTTCCTCAGTTGGTATATGGTGCTGGTGGACATACTCTTGATGTATGAAGAAGGACTGGGCACTGCTATCGAGCAAGGCTGCTGCTGGTATGAAGTCACCAGTCCGAGTTTTGATCTGTACCTGCATGAGGATTTCCTTTTGTTTCTGCTGCCCTAGGATGCATATCTGTGGGGGTGGTGTTGGAGTTTCTTTGCACATGTGGGGAGGCATATACTTGTTAGAGGAATTAAGCACAGCATTTGGTTCATGGTTGCCGCCAAGTTGCTGGGGGGTGGGCTCCTCTAGACCAGGCAATCTAAGGAGAATACACCATTCTTAGTCTTTAGAGATGATAACATGGGTAATGGGGGTGCGCTTGGTTAGAGTCTTACTGGCCTTTGGAACACCTGATGCATTCCTTAGGCCCTGCCTTTTCCCTTCATCTGGGATCCTTCGATTGGAAAATCCAAACCCATCTCTGGGTTGTTTCTCTTGCGAATCTCTTCTGCTAGTTCAGCAATCCTTACCAGGGCTTCCAAGCCTGTGGGTTCTTCATCTTCGGCTAGCAGGATCCTCCACAATGTTTTCCTTTTGATGCAATAAGCGCTATGCCCACCATGAACAAACTTACAGGCTGGGCATTGGTTGACTTTGGGCTTCTGGCATTCCTTGATTCTGTGGCCAGTTTGTTTGCAATTGAAGCACCTTGCATGGGCATTACTGCTTGGGAGGGTGAATACATCTTCTTCAAGGTTCTCCTGCACTAACCCTTGACTGCTAATCCTTGCAGGGGCCTTCCTTTTGTACCCCCTTATGAAGCTGAGCGCTTCCATTGCACATCTGGTCTTCCTAATGTTATCCAGATAGAGCGCTGGCTTGTCCTGATGCTTTCCTTCTTTGAAGATCTGTAGTATAATGTGCTGGGCTGTGTTCTGTTCCAGAAGCCGTATGGTGTGTGTGTCGTCAATCTGCGCCTGCTGGTATAGCACTTCCCAGCAGACTAGGTAGTCATCGGTCTGCATGTTCTGCTGTTTGAATTCCTTCAGCTGCCGGCATGCCCAATCCTTCTGATTTGCAGCCTGGAAGAGGCCCTCGATCACAGCCTCACAGTCCTTTCATGAGTAGTTGTTGCCTTGGGCCAGGTGGGTTTGTGTGAATGGACCAGCTTTAGGTCCTTTGAGCCAGGACAAGACTGCCACAACCGCTTCATAGCTTCCAGCAGGGGTGACATGGGCATTGATGCATAGCCAGGCCTTCATCTTGGCCCACCATTCTTTGAATTTGGCAATGGACCTGTCATATTTGCCTGGGTCTGCAAACAATTCAACTTTCTTCAAGGTATCTGGAGGGCCCACTGCAGCGATCTGGCCCTGGAGAGTGGCTACTGTGCCCTGGCCTACCGTTACCAGCTGCACAAGACAGATAATCTTGTTGTTGGACATGTGTAGCAATTGAGTGAGTTGGATATTCTGAGTGGTGATGGTGGTGAACTTAGCTGCAATGGCAGCAAGTTTGTCTGGTAGAGGAATAGTGGGGTCAGTGATGGTATCAAGGAGTACCTGCAACATACTGGAAACAGACTTCTTTTTTTATTACGGGCACCTTGTGTTTCTTATACCAGCTGTGGCTGGGCCTTTCAAATGGGAGTGGCGCTAGAGGTCTCATGCAGACTATGGTCTTCTGATCTCAATAGTCTCCTGGACGCGGCCTATTGAGGATCCTGATTACTCTTCCTTCAGGATGCATATGGCATTCTTTTGGCTTGCTTAGTAATCCCCCTATAGCTAGAGCTGGGAACTTTAGTTCAAATGCAGGTTACAGATATCTACCAATCATCCTGGGGTGCTGACTCAGCCCAGTTGGTAGGGGTGCTTTCATAGCAGAAGTTGCGGCCTCATGTGCCAGTATGAGTAGCAATAATGAGGGAGTACTCTCCTGTGGGTAACTGTAAGGAAATAAGAAAGGTGTTGCGGTCAAACTGGATGCAGGTAAGAAGGTGATAGATGCAAAGCAAGAGTAACAAGAAGGAAATAAAACAAGAGGCTAAAAGGGAGTACCAGAAGAAAAGCAGGAACATCCTTGGAAAAGAAAGCTAAAACTAAGAAGGGGGGAAGGGAAAGACAAGTAAGTACAAAAAGGAAGGCTAAAGAAACTTGCTGGGCCACTAAAGAAGATTTCTTGGGCAGAGGTGGCCAGGCTCATTGAGACTGTGCACCAGTATGGTACTGGATGTCCCAGACTGTCTCAGGTGTGAGTGGAATGGTGGGAAACAGAAGGGGTGACAAAGGCAATCCAGCCTACAGCAGGCACAGTAGTCTGGAGAAGGGGGAAGGGGAGCAGTGAGCTGGGCTTCTATGCAGGCTGTGTACTCCTCATAGTGGTGAGTCTGTTCTTCGGCTTCAGCAATAAGCCAGTGAAGAGTGGAAGGTGAAGGGATAGGTGGTGTTGGAGGGATGAAGTCATTTGGGTTGATGTCAGCGATGGGGAATGGGGGATAGACAAGTGTGGGCATATCTGATGCCCTGGACCTCACAGCAAAGTCTGCAATAACCTGGTCAATCTCTTCCCACAGCTCTCTCTGCTCTCTCTCAGCAGCAGCAGCAGCAGCGTTGGCTTTGAGGCAGGAAGCAACGGTGGCGAGGAGGTTGAGGTTGATGGGGTGAACTGGGCAAGGGGCAACTACTAGATGCTGTCTGCCTGTTGAGCTGCCAACTACAACAGTGGGGGCCGACTTAGCATGTATAGCGTTCACTAGTGTCCTTCCATGTCAATAAGGGGATGCGGGTACAACTCTGCTTACTGATAACAAGAAGGGTGATGATGGGGCCTTTAGGGTGGTCGAAGAGTGACAGCGGTGAAGAGGGGAATCAATTCTTAATGAAACAACCTTGGATGCAAGGCACTAGGAGGTGTAGAGTGGAGTGTAGTGAAGTGAAGCAAAAGGGACAAATGGACCAATCTCCTTATGAAGCGGATGCCTTGTGAGGGAAGACCCAAGAAGAATTGATTGGGACTCCAATATAATACAGGTGGTCTTATATACTACTACAGAGGGGATTCAAGCAGAGCCTAAAGTAAGTAAGGGCAGGCAAGAATACTAAATAAGGAAGTGCAAGATGAAAACTGGCCTGGTCCATGCAAGCAGGGCAGTGCTGTGGGCTAAACGCTACTGGGGTGAGAAAGGATGGCATGCGATGTCATGATAGTGAGGTTAATGCCATTGGAGTGGGAACAGATTGTGTACTATGGTGTGCAATGTGTGGGTATCACTATTGGGGTGGGAGCGGATGGCATGACAAGGTGCCATTACAACTATGGATTGCCTAAGGGCTGCAGGTGGCATCAGTATCTAGGTAATCAGGTCTTTACTCTACCATGGTCTAGTGCCTGGAATGCTGCAGATACTAAGTTAGCCGGTGTGGGAAGGGGACCTGGGCATTACTGAGTCATGGTGCTGTGGTATGGGAGAAGGCAGCTAAAGAAGGGAATATAGGAAAGAATGGAATGTGGCATAGCCATGAGCATAACATCTGGGGTGTATATCTCATGAGGTGACATTGTCTACAAGTGCTAGTGTCTACCATTAGGGGCTGTGCCTGTCATATGGCATGAGGAGTGTGCTGAGGGGCTGTGTGAATGGATCTAGGTTGTATCACATGCAGGGTCATGTGACTGGTGCAAGACTGTGCTGTAAGGCATCGCTGATAGATTGTATGTCAGGTGACCATGGGACTATCAGTCACATGCAGGGAGCTGTTAATAGGGGTGTAGGCAAGTGGTGGCTTGTAGGGCGATGAGGGGTGAGGAGCACTTATCATAGGGCATCATGGGGTACTGGAATAGTGGTGAGGGAGTGTGATTGACTGAGCACAAGGGCCAGAGTGAAGGAAAAAGTGTAGTGGGGCCCATGCGTAGCATCGAGTATGGCATGATCATAACATCTTATTACCTCTAGTAGAGCTAAAAATGCTGTCCAAGTGACCAAAGCCCTCACCAACATCATCAATCAACCTCTATCTGCAAGTACAGTTCACTTTCACTTGAAGAAATCTAGTATGAAGGCTGTGGTCAAGTCCAAATGCCCTATTCTCTCCACTAGACATTGCAAGGCTCATTTAGACCTTGCAGAAGCTCACAAGGATTGGACTGTAGAGGACTGGAAGAAGGTAATATGGTCAGATAAGACCAAAATCAATTGCTTAGGGTCAGATGGGCACAAATGGGCATGGAAAAGAGCAGGTGAGGGGCTCAGTGATAGGCTGGTACAAGGGACCCTCAAATTTGGAGAGGGTTCTTTGATGATGTGGGGTTGTATGACTTGGCAAGGAGTTGGCTTTGCTACCAAGATTGATGGTAGGATGGATGGGGACCTCTACCTTCAAATTTTGAAGAATGAGCTGCAACAAACCCTAGAGCATTATGGGCTCAATCCTCCTGACATTATCTTTCAGCAGGACAATGACTCCAAGCATACTTGCAAAAAGATGAAGGAGTGGCTAGAAGAGCAGGAGTTTGAGACTATGGTTTGGCCTGCACAGTCTCCTGACCTGAATCCTATTGAGCATCTCTGGGGATGGTTTAAAAGGAGGCTTGCAGAGCATAAACACCCTCCTCAGGAAATTTTGGAATTGTGGGACAGAGTCTGTTATGCTTCATGCCCCAGCACTACACTTTCGCTCCCTTCCTTCCCTACACTCCCTTCTTTAAACATAGGCACCTGTGCCAACAGTGCTGCGACTCAGCAATATCTGCCCTTGTGCCCACACCACAACAGCACCTGCTTACAGCATTAGGGCACCTGATCAAGGTAGCACCAAGCCCCTTTTACCTAAGCAGCTGACACCACAGCAACTGCGGATTACACCATCACTTGCCATACTTGCACACTCTGCTCCCATGCCAATGGCATTTCTCCCACATATCATATGATTCCCTTATTTCCTTTATTCTCCAATTGCAGAACTCCCACTATTGCACCACCACTCATCACCCTATCCCACACCAATAGCAATAGCCCCTTCACATTGCCCCGCTTGCATGGACCAGGCCAGTTTCTGTCTTGCATTCTCTTACTTAGTAACCTGGCCTGCCCTCACAATGTTCAAACAGAGTTCCAATTTACATAGCTAGTAGTATATAAACCTACCTGTAATTCATCAGAACTCCAATTGATTCTTCTTGGGTCTTCCCTCACAAGGCACCCACTCTACTAGGAGTTTGATTACTTGTACTACTCTCTTTCCACCCCACTTCCACTCTACAGCCAAAGATACTTAGTGCCCAAGGTTGTTTCATTAAGAATTGATTTCTGCTTCACCATTGTCACTCTTCAACTTTCCCAAAGCATCCACCCCCTTTTTCTCTCAACAACCAGGATCCTCACAGTAGTGAGCTGTATTGTACCATCATTCAGCCTTTCTAATGATGAAGGACACTAGTGAACACTAACTGCACCCAGTCAGCCCCTGCTTCTCTTGTGGCAAAGCAAGAAGTTGGACAGCATCTAGTAGTCACCCCTCATCCACAGCACCCCATCAACCTCAACCTCCTCGCCACCATCACTTTGCACCTTGAAGCAGATGCTGCTGCTGAGCTACAACAGAGCCAGTAGGACTTCCAGCAGGAGTTCAACAGTCACATTGCTGAGTGGAGCAGAAGGAGTATTTGGGCTTTGTCAGCTATGCTTGACCTTGTTTATCCCCCATCACCCTTCACTGACCCAAACAACTATACCCCACCCATACCACCTCCCCTTTCACCTACCACCCTCCATCACCTTATAGATGAGGCAGAGGAACACCAATGCTGCTGTGCCACCTATACTGCCTACATTGAGGCCCAGCTCGCTCACCCCCTTTCCTACTTGCCAGACTATTGCACCTGCAATAGACCCTATCCTTTTCACTGCCTGCAACACCTATCCTGCCCAAACAAGCATGCCATTTCAAGTATTGTCTGAACAGAGGATACTCCCAGCTGCCTTTGCCCCCAAAACAGCTTGTGGTAACCCATCAAATTTCTTTAAATTTTCTTTTGCTTACTTGCTACTCACTTCTTGTCCTTCTCTTTGTACCTATGGATGTTCTCTCCCTTCTTCTATTACTCCCTGTTTATTTCTTGTTTTATCAGTTTCTTATTGTTTGTATTGCTTACTTACTTCATTGTTCATACAGTTCAGCAGAACTGTAACACTCTTGTCCTTTTTCTATGCACACCTTACAGTGAGTACTCTCTAGGCGCTACCTCCACTACTGCTTTACATGGAGAAACTTTTCATTACAAAGTAAACCACAATGGTTGGCCAGATAATCAGCAGGCCAATGACTGGTAGTTATTCTTTTCAAATAAGCAAAAGCTCTCAGTTTAGCCATAGGGGGATTACTAAGCAAACTGAAGAAGTGCTCAGGTCCAAGAAAGATAAGGATCCTAAACAGGCCAAGATCCAGAGATTGGCAAGATCAGAAGACTGTCATCCACTTGAGACCTCTAGCACTGCTCCTGTTTGAGAGCCAGAGAAGCTGAAGAAGCTGGTACAAGAAAGCTGCAAAGAAAATGGTAAAGAAAGAAACCTGCTTCCAATATATTGCAGGAACTCCTCAATACACTCACTGACCCTGAAATGACCTCAGGTGCAAGGCACTAGGAGGCATATGGTGAGAGGGTAGTGAAGTGAAGTGAAACAGGGTAGTAGATCAACCTCCTTATAAAACTGGGTGCCTTATGAGGAAAGACCCAAGAAGAATTGATTGGGGCTCTGATATAATACAGGCAGTCTTATATACTATAAGAGAAGGGATTGATCAGGCAGAGCCTAAACTAGTTGAGGGTGAGCACAATTACTAAAGAAGGAAGTGTGAGACAGAAACTGGCCTGGTCCATGCGAGGGAGGCAGTACTGCAGGTAAAATGCTACTGGTGTGGGAATGAGTGGCATGTGATGATGTGATAGTGGTCTTTGCACCATTGGCTGAAAAATGAAAAGCAGGAATCATATGATATGTGCTCAAAGTGCCATTGGCTGGTATGCCAAATGCTGTGGATGGTGTGCGATGGCACCATCCTTGCTGTGGATTCCTAAGTCCTGTGGGTGGCATAAGTTATCTGGGTAATCAGGCCTTTACTCTACTATGGTCCAGTGCCTGGAATGCTGCAGATAGCCAATAGCCACCTGTGGGAAAGGGTTCAGTTAGGACTAAGGCACGGCAAGGTGACGTGAGTACAGATCTCTGCAAAAGGGAGTGTAGGGAAGGAATGGTGTGTAGTGTAGCTGTGAGTGTAACAGATCCTACTGTTGGAATAATTGACAAGCTGAACACAGTGGTGGCAGAGTTTGGCACCATAACCCAGCAGAATGTACAGCTTGCATAGTCATTGCATGCCTCAAACAATGAAATCTTGTGCCTTGAAACCCTGATTATCCAAGGACAAACAACAGTTGTGACACTCCAAGGCCAGATGGCAGCCGCTGGTCCCCCTGGGACAGTGAAGAAAGTTGAGTTGTTCATAGATCCAGGAAAATATGATGGAGGTGTTGCCAAGTTCAAGGAATGGTGGGCAAAGATGAAGGCATGGCTCAAAGTAAATGCCCATGTTGCCCCTGCCAGAAGCTATGAAGCAGTAATTGCAGTACTCTCCCACCTCAAAGGATCCAAGGCTGGACCATTCACCCAAACCTGCCTTTCACAAGACAACATCTACACCTGGAACAATCTAGAAGGAGAGGTCAAAGGACTATTCTGGGCAGCAAATCAGAAAGACTGGGCCTGCAGGCAGTTAGAGGAGTTCAAGCAGGGCATGATGTGAACCGATGACTTCCTAGTCCAATGGGAAGCCCTCTACCAACAAGCAAACATCAACGACACCCATGCAATCCACCTACTGGAGCAAAACACTGCCTGCCACATTATCATGCAGCTGTTCAAAGAAGGAAAGAGACCCAATACCCTGGCAGCCTACTTAACCAATATTCAAAAGACTGGCATAGCCATGGAGGCCCTGTGCTACATTAGAGGTTCCACAGAAAGAATCCCACAGAGGATAAGCATGCAAGGCCTAGCAGCTGAGAATACCAAAGAAGGAGTTTTTGCCCTTAGCAGCAGTGATAGCTGGGCCAAGTGCTTTAACTGCAAACACACTGGCCATTGCATCAAGGATTGTAGGCAGCCCAAGGTCAACCAATGTTCCTTGTGTAAGTTTGTACAAGGTGGCCATAGTGCCTACTACAAGCTGTGAAAAACCATACAATGCATCCTGCTTGCAGAAGAAGAAGAGTTCAACAACAACACCCCACTTCAAATGGAGGAGCTAGCAGTGGTGGTGAAGAAGCAAACTAACCCTGAGGAAGAGTCAGGTTTTCAGGTTGTCCATTATGACAACAAGGGAAAAGGCAGAGCCTGAAGAGCGTGTCAGGTGCCCTGACAGCTAGAGAAAAACTCATTGCATGATCCTATGTTTTCTGCATTACCCCTGACAACTGTATAGTACCTATCTTCTTGCCTGGTCGAGAGGAGTCCACTCTGTGGCTTGGTGGCAACTGTGAACCAAATGCCATGCTTAATTCCTCTCTATACCCCACTCCACCTCTGACATCCCCATGTGTGCAAAACCCGATGATGGGACCCCCTGTTATTCGCATCCTTGGCATCAATCAGTGAGATATAACTCTCTCAGTATGGGTCAAGACCAGGACCAGTGACTTTGTAACTGCTTCTGCACTATTCAACAGTGGGGCACAGTCCACTTTTGTGCATCAGGACTTTGCCAAGGCTCATTGCATCCCTCTTGAGAAGCTCAGTACCCCAATACTCATCTATAATGCTGATGGAACCCCCAACAAGGTGGGACCCATTGTAGAGACCAGCCTGTCTCTGTAGGTGTAAAACCCCTCCTATTGCAGTTATACCACCCCCTACTATCTTATCACCTTCCCCACCATGTCCTCACTACTCTGTCCATACTTACCACAGTCTGCAGCACAGTCTGGGTTGACAAGGCCTCAGACTATATTGGACTACCATGGTCTCTCATTCCATCCTTGTATGTTTCCCTTTATCTTATCCATTGATCACTTTACCCCTTTATTTGCACCTGCCATCCTTCCTTGCAACATGCCATCCACAGACAGTGGGGACTTTATTTTCCTTTCAAGCCTACTTAGACTGGGCCCAATCATGTGTGACAGACTCAGTATAGATGTCACACCATCTACAGGGCGGTCCTCTTTTTTTTTGATTTATCTTGACAGTTTGATATAGTGTTTCAATACCCATATTTAGTCTTGTGCTGTCAGTTAGTGTTACCTAGACATTGTTAGAGTCTGAGCATACTTGGACTATAATGCTATTGTACAGGATGGGAATGACAGCTCCCTTTTGGCTCACAAATCACCATCACCATCAC
Organism: Tylopilus aff. callainus; assembly: GCA_038093995.1. Classification (NCBI taxonomy): domain Eukaryota; kingdom Fungi; phylum Basidiomycota; class Agaricomycetes; order Boletales; family Boletaceae; genus Tylopilus; species Tylopilus aff. callainus. The sequence goes on along the minus strand of JBBPTI010000036.1, from coordinate 21,955 downwards.
TGGCACTGTTTTCAACTTCTCAAAATGACCTCAGTGAACTGTCCACTGAGCTCAAACCATTTCCCCTGCAACCCAAAAGCTTTGAAATCTCTTGGATTCTTGGACTTGCACACGATCTGCAACTGGACTTTCTCATACTGCTGAGTGCCACCACTCAGACTTCTTCCAGAACCTCTCCCTTTCCTTAGAGTCTCTTTTGGAATGAACATACCATTCCCACTACTAATTCTACAATACTGAAGGCCTGGACTCTTAGGTGTCCCTACCTACATAGTCCTCCCAGCCTTCCTATCATCTTTTCAACTGGAGCCCACCACAAGGGGCTCTGAAAGGGATTCCAGAAGATGCCTATGACCTACCTCTCAGTGTTAAGAGATAGAAAACTTACTAGATGAATTCTGTCAACTTCAGCTTGGTAACACCTCTGAGCTGTTGGAACCAGTGTCACCACACAACATGTGACATAACTGCACTGACCTACCCACTCTAGCTGACCTTGACATCTCACCACTTTCTACTGACTCTGTTTATTCTTCCCCACACTTTTCAGACCACTTTGATTGGTCAGACCAATATAGCTGAGACACAGCCCAAACCAACAACCCTGCATCTGTACAAGGTGACTTACCCAATCTCCTGACCAAATCAGGAGATGATAGGAATCGTTTTCCCAGGACATTTATACATTCGATGCCTGACAGAGGAAGGAGGAGCCCATTTATAGAGGAATTCTCTTCACCACTAACCCCACTGAACCCAAGTGAAGCCTCTTTGCCAACATCATTGTCCCCTTTCTTCTCATACCTATTCAATCCATCCCTAGATCAATCCCTCCCCCTAGTTCACAGTCCAACACTGTTTCCTACTCTACCGACTGACATTGCCCTCTTCAGACTTCAGTCCTGCTCATCAGCACCAGCCCCACTGCAAATACCATCTTGCCCTCAGTCCCCACTTCACATTCCCCAACTGCCAGCACCTCTACCACCCACATCAATGGCCAACCCTATTCCTCAGATGCCCCTATGTGGCAGTCTGAGCACCCCAAAATTCGATGGAAAAACACCATCCTTGCTACCAAGATTCCTGGAGAGCGTTGACCTCCTAGGAATAGTGGCTATGTTCACCGACACCCAGAAAATCCAGACTTCCATCCGATATGCCAACTTAGAAGAGTCAGAAGGATGGGAGTTACTCCCCCAAGCCACAGTAGTACCTGCTGATTGGGCAGCCTTTGTTGCTGCTGTTAAAGAACTCTATCCTGGTTGTGAAGGTGCTAACTGGTATTGCCAGGCAGATCTCCAATATCTCATCCAAGAGTATAGGGCCAAGTCCATGTGCACTCTCGAGGACTTCAGAGACTATAGGCACAAGTTCATGAAGGTCTCCCAATTCCTGATCAATGGTAGATTTTTATCAGACCTCAACTGCAATGCCCTCTTCCTCAAAGGACTCCCCACTAACCTTGAGATACAAGTCTGGTACTGCCTACTTGTCACTAAAACTGCCCACCACCTGTCAAACCCCTATCCTGTCACAGACACTGCCACTGCAGCCCAGTTCCTTTTAACCAGGGCCATGCTGCAACCTCTTCCCTTTTATACTCCTGCTGCTTTCTCACCCTTACAGCCATACTATCCAGCCTGGGCTGCACCAGCCCAGTCCACCCTGAGTCCACAGCCTATCACCACCACCACCACCACCACCACCACCACCACCACACCTCTTGCTGCCCCCATAATTAAACAGGAGCAGGTTGCACTTCGATGAACTACCCCTCAGGTTTGTGCATTCTGCACCAATCCCAACCATTATATGTCACATTGCCTGCATGTTGACATGTATATCCAGTTAGGGCAGGCAAGTCACAGTACCAACAACCACCTCTACCTGCCGGATGGTAGGTGTATCCCTCATGTTCCTGGGACCTATTGTCTCAAGGAATGTTTGGACCAACTGGCTGCTGCACCAGCCCCATCAAAAGTCTCTTCTGCTGTTACCACAGGATTACTATCACTAACCTACCCAGACACTGATGCCATCATAGACATCAAACTGTTGGTCTTCATGACCCCAGTTCAAGAGACTGAATATGATTACGACCCCACCCTCAAGTACCCCGACTTCAAGCCCTATATGGCACAAGCCTTGGCCAACTTCAAAGCTGACAAAGGAAAAGATAAATGAACATGCTTCAATGGTGTACATGTGCCACTGCCCAACCCTTGGGCAATTGTGTCACCTAGGGTTGAGGCACCTCACACTACCCCTACTTTGTCCCCATCCAAAATTGCACCACCCACACCAACACCCTCACATACCATTCTGACACCAGCCCCCTTAAACAGTAATGTTTCTCTTTGTGCTGACCCCACTAACACTCTTGTCCCTGCCCTGGCAGGACAATACAGATACTTGTGTCCCATCAAGGATGAAACCATCCCCTGCCACATCCTAGACTGGGTACTAGACTCTACAGTCCCTATCCCAGTCAGGGACCTTATGTCAGTAGCCCCAGAGTTCTGCAAACAACTCCACAAGCTTGCCACTACCAAATAAATAGCTGTCACCACTAATGTTGTACAGGTCAATGAGTTAGCTGGCCATGATCCTGGCACAGTCAACTGAGAGTATGGAGACTGCATCCACCAAAACAATGACAGTCTCATCATCACTCATCACACTGTTTCCCTGCACACAATCGATGCAAAGGTATCTGGTGCCAATCAGACACTCACCACCATCCTAGACTCCAGCTCAGAGATCATTGCCATGCCTAAATGGATATGGGAAGGTCTCAGGCTCCCAGTTTGGTCAGACCATGTAATGACCATGTTCAATGCTAACACTAGCACTAAAGCCACCATAGGAGTGGTGGAAAATTTAGCCATGGATTTCAGCACAGGGAAGGTCCTCCTCCAAATACAGGTAGTGCCACATGCCAACTTTGACCTCCTCCTTGGGTGCCCCTTCCACTGCCTTCTCAGTGCCACGACCGATGACTTCCCTGATGGCACACAATTAATCACTCTCCAAGACCCCAATATTGGTAAGGTATACAAAATCCCTACCTGTGTGTGGACCAATGGATGTCCACAATGCAAATGTGGACTATTCTGCATGAACCATCAATCTGTTGTGGAAGTGGGTTTTTAGGATTTGATGAACCACCAAAAGGTTGGGGAGATCCATGTGCACTCGCTTTCTCTACTTTATCATCTGTTTTCTTGTTCTTGTCTCAGCCAACTCAGTCTCTCAAGACCAAGGCCTCAGACTATTGTACATCAGTAGCATGCACGTCTCCCCTGCTTGTTAAGCTGACCCAGTCGATCACAACCAAGGTCTCAAACTATGCTTTCTCACCTGCTTACCATTTTTTTTCATCCATCCAGACTGTTTTATCTACTCCACATCTTAAAGCCCTTTCTTCTACATACACCTTTGATACCACTTCTCACTCCCTGGCTTATAAGCCAGTTACCAGAAAAGTCTGGCCAGTCCTGGCTCCTCTCAAGGAGGAGTACTGAGTACTGCGCCAGCTACCAGATGACCTGCTTGCCAGGCTTATACCATTGCCAACTCACCCCCCTGACTTTGTACCCAGAGTTTGCTTCACACAGGAACAATCAGATGCACTTGACCTTGACCCAGCAAACTGGCTATGGCCCAAAGAGGTCAAACTCATCCACTGGCTTGTTCTCAACCACAAGATGGCCTTCGCTTGGATATCAATTGAGCAAGGTCACCTCAATGACCACTACTTTCCCCTAGTGAAAATCCCGACTGTACCCCACATATCCTGGATGCTCCACAACATCCCCATCCCACCATTGTCCTGGGACCAGGCAATACAAATCATCAAAGACTGGATTGCCTCTGGTATCTATGAACCCTCTGCCACTGCCTATTGCTCCCACTGGTTCTGCATACTTAAGCAGGATGGCAAAACCCTCCACCTTGTCCATGATCTCCAACCCCTCAATGCAGTTACCATCTGTGACTCCTCAGTCCCCCCATTTATGGAGCACCTCACTGAATTGTTTGGTGGGTATGCTGTTTATGGAATGATGGATCTGTTCACAGGCTATGACCAGCGTCTGCTGCATGTTGAATCCAGGGACATGACTACATTCAACAGTCCACTCAGACCTCATTGTCTCACCACTCTCCCAATAGGCCATACTAATGCTGTCCAGATTTACCAGGCAGATATGGCATTCATCCTGAAAGACAAGATCCTGCACCACACTATGCCATTTATTAACAACCTCCCCATCAAGACCAAGACCACCCAACACCAATGACCAGATGGTACATACAAAACCATCTCAGCAAATCCAGGCATTCAGACTTTTATCTGGAACCACCTAACTATTGTTCACAGAATCCTGCAACACCTGCAGAACATTGGTGCAATGGTATCTGCTAAGAAGTTTGTCCTTGCCACCCCCAATGCCACTATCATCAGACACAAGTGCACCTTCGAAGGCTGTGTTCCCCACGAAATAAAGATGCAGAAGATCCACAATTGGCCTGAATGCAAGACCTTGATGCAAGTCTGTGGGTTCCTCAGGACCTGCAGAGTAGTCTGAATCTTCATTTGCAATTTTGCTGCCATAGCTTGTCTGCTTGTTAACCTAACCCACAAGGGTGTGCCCTTCAAATGGGATGACTCCCAGCATGAAGCTATGACTCATCTAAAGGATGAGATTGTCAAGTCCCCCATGCTATGAAGGCTGGACTACAAGTTCAGCCGTGAGGTTGTCCTTGCTGTGGACACTTTGTTAATTGCAGTCAGATTCATCCTTTCACAGGAGGGTGAGGATGGCAAATGCTATCCAAACCACTTCTGTTCTATCAGCCTTATACCTGCTAAGAGCTGCTACTCTCAGGCAAAGCTTGAGCTATATGGACTGTTCTGAGCTTTGTGCTCAGTTTGCATTTTTATATTTGGAGTAACTAACCTTGTTGTTGAGGTTGACATGAAGTACATCCAGGATATGATCAACAACCTGGACTTACAACTGAATGCAACCATCAACTGATGGATTGCCAGTATTCTCCTATTCTATTTTCAGCTTCATCATGTACCCATCAAAAGGCATGCTGAATCTGATGGTCTGTCATGACATCCTCATGCTGATAATGATCCACCTGAGGTAGATGATGTCGAGGAATGGCTCAACAACTCTTATTTTTTCTTCATTACCTTATTGAATGATAGGATGCTTTCATTCACCACAGATGCATCTTCTTTCTTGGACTATACCTCACTATACTGTGCAGCCCCACTCCCACCTTCAAACTCCCCTTCTGCACCCTCATACCCTCCTATATATGCAACTGTTTTCTCTTCTTCTGTCTCTGAGCAGGGTGCTTCTCCAGACTCTTCTACTATTCCTTGGTTCCCAAAGGTGCTGATCAAGGAGGCTCAGATCTGCTCAATCTGCAGCTTTCTCAATTCTAGCATGCGTCCTACTAACCTTTCTGATGCAGAATTTCAGAGCTTTGTCAATTCAGTGACAAAGTTCTTCCTCCTCCACAGCTCTTTATGGCAACATGAGCCACATAGTCGACACCAGCTAGTAGCTCTAGAGGACTGACACTATTGGCTAATCAAGGAAGCCCACAACAGCTTAGGATACAAAGGTGTCTTTATGGTCTGGATATGCCTTCTACTATGGTTCTGGTGGCCTATGTTGGTCAATGATGTGAAATGGTTCATTTATACTTGTCACGAATGCCAGATCCACCAGACCCAACACTTTTATATCCCCCCAACTGTGCCCATGATCAGCAGACTATTCTGAAAAGTCCATATTGACATGATGCTGATGCCCTGCTCTGGCAGTTATCAGTATATTGTCCAAGCCCAATGCACACTGACCTCCTATCCAGAATGGCACATGTTGCATTCTGAAAACACCATGTCCATAGCCACTGTTACGACCTCACTCACACCCCTATCCTTTTTCCTCCCTTTTTGGTTCTTCCCCTATTCTGGTACCAGTATCCACTTCAGGCCGTGCTCACTAACAGCATTCACATGCCACACAATGGCAGCACCAAGCTGTGTTTACCTTAGTAAGTGACCTAGCCCCTTTGCATAGCCCAATGACATCATCATTGCACCATATGATGCCATTCTAATGCCATCTCGCGTCGTCAGTGCCTGGGCTGCGCAAACCAGTGCAGTGACCCCCCATGACTCATCCATGGCCAGTAGCATAAGCCCCTCACTTCCATGTCTGCCCTAAAGTACCCGTAAACAGCAGTAGGGTATCAATACATACAAACAATGTGTAACCATATATAAGGCTGGCAATGCAGCCCCAAGATCCTCATTCAAGTTATCTTGGGTTTTTCCCTTAGTCCTCAGTTGACACTCGGGTTCCCACTAGCTCTAGTCATCATCTCCTTACTGTTGTCATACAACACACTATGCAGCCCCACCTAAGGGTTGTATCATTATAACTCGAATTGCCGTCGCCATCGCCACCCTGAAGCCCATTATCAGTGAGCCTAGCAGGGTCATTGGCCATCATTACTGACAGCCCCCTGCCCCAATGAACCCAGATCAGATCGCCGTCCTGCATCCTGAGCACGTGCTTGACATTGCCGCCCTTGCCGCCAGTGCTTGCCTCTTTGTAGAGGAGCACCCCTGTTTATTCACCCAAGTTTTCAACCCCACCTCCACCACTGCCCAAAGAGAGAGGAGATTAGCAGGGGAGTACCGAGAAGTAAAGAAAGAAGAAGAAGAGGACTTAGTATTACCACCATCCCCCGCCCCCTCCATAAAGCGTGAGTCGACCCCACCTGAATCTGTTGACCCAAACGATCTCAAGGGTCCCTATCGTGACCCAACCTCACCTGAGACCTGCTGCCGCCTCAATGAAGAGTACCGTCGTTGGCAAGAGAACCACGCCAGGTTCTTAGTAGAAGAAGCCTGCCTCACACGCCATGAGAGAATTGCTGCAGCAAGAGCTGCCCACCAAAACACTGCCACCACCCTTGTCTGACCAGATAACGGTCCAGGACACCTATGCCCTCACACATCTTTGCGCCACCCTCTTTATCTTTAGCCGTCTCTTAGTAGCCCCCACTATCATCACTTTACCTCTTCTCTTTCATGTGTACCTACATCTCTTGTTAGGTATCTTCCTTGCCTGCCTTTTATGATAGTTCAGCTCCTGCTGATCATATTCACTTTCTTCATCGTCTTTTTCACCACCTTTTTTACTTACTTTTTACTTCACCTTCTTTCTCTCATCACATGAGAGCTTACCTCCTTACAGTTTCAGATTGCCATCCAAGAAGGAGCATACTCCTTTACTTTCAGATACGAGAGATAGGCGATCCACACTGAAGAAGAACAACCCCAGCAGAATTATGGCTGGTAGATATTAAATAAAAGCTTCTTCTCCTTCTTCACAACCCTGAGTGACTACAATAGGACAACTGTTTATGCGACTCCGACAGAAGGAGGACAAACAGAAACAGCCAAGACCGATCAGCCGACCACTGATAACACCAGTTAGATCCACCCCATATTGAGCAACCAGGCACCCAGCCATAATCAAGGAATATAGAAGAAGAACCTGGGTGATTCGTAATGGAAAGAGAGTCCACATCAAGAAAACACACATAGCCCACCACTATGTTACAAACCACACTCCAAATCCTCACCAACCCGAACCTCACATGGGAGGACAAGATTGCCGCCGTTGCATTAGAGTTCAGTACACTGACCAAGCAGAATCAGCAACTCTACAATAGATGCATCAAAGAGCAGAAGAAGACCGCCACACTCCTGAAGGATGTCACCATGCTCGAGCAAACTGTATCTAACCTTAATAGCACCATGGCTGCCGGAGGGAAGGCAACCCAGAAGGTCGAAGTCTTTGCGGACCCTGGAGATTATGAAGGATCAGTCACCAAGTTTGAAGAATAGTGGGCCAAAATTAAAGCATGGCTCCATACCAACTGGTCCACCATTCTCCCAAAGAGTTACAAAGCAGTGACTGTGGTCCTATCTCATCTAAAAGGACCAAAAGCCAGACCCTTCGCCCAAACACGCCTCTGACAAGGTCAAACATACACTTGGGATGAGTTGGTTCAGGAAATGGAGAGTTTGTTCCACTCAGTAAATCAGAAAGATTGGGCTGTCGCTCAACTCGAGCAGCTTCGCCAAGGAACGCTCTGCACCAATGATTTCCTAGTCTGGTGGGAGGCCTTGTATCAAATGGCTGGCATCGACGACAGTCACGCGATATGACTCTTAGAGAGGAACACTGCCCGACACATTATCCTCCAGATCTTCAAAGAGGGAGCCCAGAAGTCAACCCTGGCGGACTACCTCCAGAACATCTGAGACATAGGCTGCACCATGGAAGCCCTCACATTCATAAGAGGCCAGCCTCCGTCCTATCAACCCCACAGAGACCATATGGAGGTAGATCGCTTCGAAGAAGTCGATGAAGAAGAAGTCTTCACCATAAAGGGAAGCCCTGGGAAATGTTTCAACTGCAAAGGGACAGGGCATATGGCCTGGAATTGCAAAAAGCTGAAGAATCAGTGTCCAGAGTGCCACTTCCATGGCGGTGGACACCAGTTTAGCTGCAAATGAAGGCAGGTGCAACGGATCACCTTAGCAACGAATGAAGCCAGGGCCATGTCAGTCAAAGAACAGGATTTTCCCAATGCCAAAAAGGAGCAGAAGGGAAAAGGCAGAGCCTAGGAGACAATCTGGGTGTCTCATAGGCTAATAATAACCTCTTGGCGGAACTAACATGACTCATAGCTATGCTAACCACTTTAGTATCTAACGTAGCTGGTCTAGGGGGGTCTCCTAGCAAGCCTGGCAGGGACTGAGATACTAAACCTGTGCTTGATTCCCCTAAATCTGCCGAAGAAACCCCAGAAACCCCAAGGATGTACACAAGGATAATACACAAAGGAAAAGAAATAAAACTGATAATCCAGATTAAACCCTCCCAAGAGAAACAATATACGAGTGCAGAAGCCCTTATTGATAGCAGTGCAAATCTAATGCTGATTAACCAAGACTTTGTCTGAAGGAACTGAATCCCCACACTAACCGCATGCAGAATGATCATCATGTGCAACGCCAATGGCTCAGAGAATGTGGGGGGAAGGATCACAGAAGAAGTAGAGGTGTACTGCAATATCAACGGATATAAAGAGCTGCTTCGAGCATATGTCTCAAATATTGGAAGCAATGATGTCATCCTAGGGTACCCCTGGCTCAAGAAACATAACCCACGAATTGATTGGAAAACCAGGAACATACAATTTGCCGAATGCCCAGAAACTTGCAATTATGAGAAGGGTGCTCACACCATTCATGAACAGGAAGTAATGGAGGTAGTGCACGCCGAGCAGAGAAGCCAAGAATGCCAGTCATGATCCGTCTTACAAGTGGAGGATCCACTCCTGCTAGTCCCGAAGCAATACCATTGCTATCAAAAGGTCTTCTCACAGAAGGAGTCAGAATGAATGCCCTTATGGAAACCATGGGATCACGCCATTGACCTAAAAGACTCCTTTCGCCCAAAGAAGGGACGGATTATCCCTTTAAGTCCCCAAGAGCAAAAGGAGGTAGAGGATTTCATCGACGATCAGCTATGGAAGGGATACATTCGCCCCTCAAAGTCCGAACAAACATCACCAGTGTTCTTTGTCCCCAAGAAAGACGGGCATAAAAGGATGGTGCAAGACTACCGATACCTAAATGAACACATGATTCATAACAATTACCCCCTTCCGCTTATATCTCAGCTCGTTGACAAACTGAAAGAGGCAAAGATATTCACCAAGATGGATCTCTGATGGGGATACAATAATGTTCGGATTAAGGAAGGAGATGAGTGGAAGGCAGCTTTTGTTTGTCACCGCAGGGCCTACGAACTGACAGTAATGTTCTTCGGTCTCTGCAACTCCCCAGCAACGTTCCAAACCATGATAAACAACCTCTTTTCAGACATGCCAGAGGTGGTGGTATATATTAATGATCTACTAATCTTCTCCTGCAATCCAGATCAGGAGGCTCATGAACAGAAGGTAATGGAGGTGCTAGCACAACTAGAACAGAATGATCTGTTCATTAAACCAGAGAAATGTGCCTTTTCAGTAACCATGGTGGAGTTCCTCGGAATGGTAGTAAGTCTGATCGGTATTGCAATGGATGAGGAGAAAGTAAAAGCAGTGGTGAACTGGCCAACCCTGACCATCCTACGACAAACGTGCACCTTCCTCGGACTTGCTAACTTCTATTGACGCTTCATTAAAGATTATGCAAAAGTTGCTTGGCCACTCCACAACCTAACAAAGAAAGACATCACCTTCGAATGGACACCAGAGTGCAAGGGGGCATTCATACAATTAAAGCAACATTTCACCATGGCCCCTGTACTCACCTACCTGGATAATGACTGTCAGTACCATTTAGAAAGTGACACAAGCAATTGTGTGGTGGGTGCCATGTTATCGGTACAGAAAGAAGACTGCTGGCATCCTGTGGCCTTCTCATCCCACTCCATGACTCCAGAACAGCAGAATTACCCAATTGCCAATAAAGAGATGCTAAGCATTATATCTGCACTAGAAACCTGGAGACACTACCTGGAGGGCACCACCCATGAATTTGAAATATGGAACAATCATCAGAACCTCACCTGGTTCATGACAAGGCAAGATCTCAATAGACGACAGGCCTGTTGGGCCCAATACCTCTCACGGTTCAATTTCAAGTGGTGTCACAAGGCAGGAAGCCAGATGACAAAGGCAGATGCCCTGTCCCGGCAATTGGATTTGATAGGAGGAGGAGATGAGGACAATAAAGGAGTCTTAGTGATACCCCTGAAACAAGTACAAAGGGTAGAAGCAGGCAAGGAACCCATGGAAGTGATAACCCCTGGGGACGAGCTGACCGATGAAATCTCCCATAGGACAATACGGCTCCCCCAATCCACTCTCAAGAAGCTGATGGCACAGGGGTATGCGGTCAAAGATCGTGTGCTCAAATAAAATGACCAAATCTACATGCCCCCTGATCTCCGCATAAAACTCACCACTCTTCACCATGATTATGCAGTCAGCAGTCACCCTGGCATTCTCCACACCCTAGAACTTCTCAGTTGATTCTATAGTTGGCCAAGGATGAGAAAAGATGTTGAAGAGTATGTGAAAAGGTGTACGTGTTGTGCCAGAGGGAAATCCAGCAACCAACCCCCCCGGGGACAACTTCAACCCCTTCTAGTGCCGAACGCCCCTTGGGAAGATATCTCTGTGGACTTCATCACCGATCTACCCATGGCAGGAAAATACGATGCCATCTTAACAGTTGTAGATTGCTTCTCAAAAGAAGTCGAGCTAATTCCATGCAAAAAGATGTGCACCACAGCTGGGCTCACAGATCTATATCTAGCTCATGTATGGAAGTACCACAGGCTCCCACACTCTATTGTCTCTGATCGGGGACCCCAGTTCATGGCCTCCCTGATGATGTCACTCTGTGCACAGTTAGGAATTTCAGTAAAGAAGTCCACAGCACACCACCCTCAGATGGATGGACAGACAGAAAGAATGAATAGAGAAGTAGGCTCCTATCTCCATATGTACTGTGCTGAACAGCAGAATGACTGGGCACGATGGCTGCCCCTGGCCCAATTCTCCTTGAACATGAAGCAATCTTCCGCTTCAAAGTTCTTCCCTTTTCAGGTCACACGCACATACCAACCCAGAATGGGGGTTGAACCTCAGGATACTAAGTCACCTGCCACCTCCGATACAGCACACGAGTATCAGACAGTCTTACAGCAGACCAAAGAGCACCTCAAACAGGCATGTGAGCGGATGATGATCACTGGAAATATGCACTGAACTTCAGCCCCATCGTACACCATTGGTGATAAGGTGTGGCTTGCCACCAATAATCTCACACTACCATTCCCCTGCTGTAAGCTAATGGATTGATGGATTGGCCCCTTCCCCGTCATTGCCATGAAGAGACCCAATGCTGTGCACCTTCAGCTCCCCTTGTATATTTGAATCCACCCAGTCATGAATATATCCCGCACTAAACCATATTCACTGCCACTCCCCTCTCAGCCCGATCCACAACCCGGCCCTGCACTCATCACCGACAATCATGACGCCAAGTATGAAGTTGACTTTATCATCGATTTGCGTCCCTGTGGCCGCAGCCTCCAATATCTCATCCATTGGAAGGGTTATCCTGCAGAGGAACGTACCTGGGAACCCACCTCTAACCTCTCTAACTGCGCAGATGCCTTTCGGGACTTCCATCAGTCTCACCCCACCATGCCTTGCCCAGTCTCTCGCTCAGTCTTCGCTGCTCTCTTTTCACGCCCTCTCTCACTCGCTTCCCTGGAGGTTAAGCTTTAGCAGGGGGGTAGTGTTACGACCTCACTCACATCCCTATCCTTTTTCCTCCCTTTTTGGTTCTTCCTCTATTCCAGTACTGGTATCCACTTCGGGCTGTGCTCACTAACAGCATTCACACACCATACGATGGCAGCGCCAAGCTGTGTTTACCTTAGTAAGTGACCTAGCCCCTTTGCATAGCCCAATGACATCATCATTGCACCATATGATGCCATTCTAATGCCATCTCACGTCGTCAGCGCCCGGGCTGCACAAACCAGTGCAGTGACCCCCCATGACTCGTCCATGGCCAGTAGCATAAGCCCCTCACTCCCACGTCTGCCCTAAAGTACCCATAAACAGCAGTAGGGTATCAATACATACAAACAACATGTAACTGTATATAAGGCTGGCAATGCAGCCCCAAGATCCTCATTCAAGTTATCTTGGGTTTTTCCCTTAGTCCTCAGTTGACGCTCGGGTTCCCACTAGCTCTAGTCATCATCTCCTTACCGTTGTCATACAACACACTATGCAGCCCTGCCTAAGGGTTGTATCAGCCACATTCATCTTTGAGGAACTCTTATGTCAGTGGGGTCCTCTTTCCAAAATCATCACTGACAATGGGCCTGCTTTTGTCCAAGCTCTAGATGTCCTTGCCAACCACTACCAAGTCCAACACATTCAAATCTCCCCCTACAACTCCCAAGCTAATGGCTTGGTTGAGTGGCATCACTACAATGTCCGGGAGGCCATCATCAAAAGTTCCCAGGGGGGGGGGAGTCCTGCTGGTATTCTGTTGCTCACTTGGTCTTTTGGGCCGAGCACATCACCATACTCCACTCAACCAGTTTGTCCCCTTACTTCATGGTTCATGGTGTAGAGCCACTATTTCCTTTTGATATCTCCAAGGCTACTTTCCTCATTCTCCCACCAAATACTGACCCACTATTCTTGTCTGGCCTGATTGCCTGGAGAGCCTGACAGCTTCAAAAGCATCAGGAGGACTTGGAATCAATCCACAAGCGAGTCCTCAAGGCATGCTTTGACTCTGTCAAGCACTTTGAGGCCACTTTCAAGAATAGGATAAAGAACTTCGATTTCTGTTGTGGAAGTCTTGTTTTAGTCCAAAACACACACATTGAAAAGGAACTAAACCAAAAGATGAAGCCAAGGTATCTTGGTCCAATGGTGGTCTTACATTAGACTACTGGAGAATCATATATCCTGGCTGAGTTGGACAGTGCAGTTTCCAAGCTGCACTATGCAGCATTCCATTTAATCCCCTATTATCCTTGGTTCCAAACTAATGTCCCAGTCACCAAACTCACAGATCTAGATGACAAAGATCTGGACAAGATAGCAGGAGAAGACATTGAAGAGCTTGACGATGAAGAACTGGACTCATCCAGTTAAAAGGGTCCTGACATGCTGTTGGACTAGTTTCCCCTCTCTATCTTACCCCAGGATTAGACCAGTGTCCTTATTCAACCCCACTCACATACACTAAAAACCCAAAAACAGTCTTCTTACATACCATACTATATCACACAATCAACACCAAACAAATTAACAAGAACAGCAATTCTGTCTCTTTCCCTCTCTCTCATGTCTCTCGAACCTCTATAAATAATGCCCACTTATTCTTTTAACACATGCTGAGACACCATGCACTTTATATATCATAGACTGACTTTAGACCAAAGAAGACTGAGGTAACCTCAGCAGCAAAAGATGTTGATAGCAGACCAATGAAGTCAAATTGGGCAATAGTCTGTACTACTCTTCTCTCGCTGTTTTATTCACCTAACTGCCTCTTTCCCTCATTGCTCTTTACCTTACTCTTACCCCATTTAAAAGCAAGAACAGACTTTTACATTACAAAGCTATGTACAGAGGGAAGGCACAGACAGGTACCTTACAGACTCTTCTTGTCCAGCTCCTCCACAATCTCTGAGAGTTCAGGGAGGAGGCCCTTATGCTCAACTTCAAGCACCTTGATAGCGCCATGGACTTGCACAAGCTGGGCTTGGACCAGATTGACTCACTGGATGAAGGGACTGCACAGTCAGTCTGGCACATATCAACTTTTGGCCTTCTTCATCAGGACCACTCCCTTACTCTTCTCCACACTCACCCTTTCCTTCCCCTTTTCCTTTGCCTTGCTTGTCGATGCCTCAATGATCTCCACCTTGTCCTCTTTGTCACTGTCCACCTCCTCATTGTTCAACAAGGTGGCCAGCAGGGCAGCAGCACCCCTATCCCTTTCCATCATTCACATCACCCTCACAAGGCATTTGGCTAGAATGAACTGTTAGAGTGCACTGATGAGAAAACAGGTAACTTATGATGGGCAGGCAGCACCACTACCATTATGCCATCCTGCTTCCTTAGCACACTCTGACCCCCTGTGACTAAGCAACCAACCTTCTTTGCCCAGCACTGCTGACAGGCAGCATTGGCACCCTTGAAACAGGTCTCCCTGACCTCTCAGCACCTGTCACAGGCCCAGTCCACAGGCTGGGGGACCCACACCCACTTCTTCATCCCAAGAGTCAGCACTGGTCTCTTCTTGCACATACCAAGCTTCCTACTCGCGTTGTCATTGTCCTGCTGCACCTGCTAAGTCTGAGTTAGTAGAGGAACCTGGGTGATGTTGGACCACTCACCTTAACCCCTGACGAGACCTCTGACATTGCCTTGGACCCCTCACCCACCTTCTCAGCCTTGTGCACTACCACCTCCACCACCTCTTCAGCCTCCATGGCAGACTCTTGAGTTGCTGTCAGTGCATCCTTGGTAACCTATCCTGACCATTGCTCTGCTATAACCCTCTCCTGCTCCTGTTACAACCTTGCTTGCACCCCTATTTTCACCCCTATTTTCACTCCTATCCTTCACCCCTATTCTGACTCTGGTACACAGCTTGGCCCACTTACTAACAGCATTCACATGCCACATGATGGCAGTGCCAAGATGTGATTACCTTAGTAAGCAGTCCAGCCTCCTTGTACAGCCCTATGACATCATCAGCACACCATCTTGCACCACTATGGCATGATCATGTATCATCAGTGCCTGGGCTGTGCAAGGCAGTGCTGTGACTCCCCATGACTCACCCCTGACCAGTGGCATTAACCATGCACTCACACTCCTGCCCTAAAGCACCCCATACATAGTAATAGGACACAAATACATACAAACCTCTGTAACAGTATATAAGCTGGCAATTCAGCACCAAGATCCTCATTCGAGTTATCTTGGATTTTCCCCTTAGTCCTCAGTCAACGCCTGGGTTCCCACTAGCTCTGATCATCTTTGCTATCTGCTGTCATACAGCTCACTACGCAGCCCCACCTAAGGGTTGTATCAGAGCATACTTGGACTATAATGCTGTTGTACAGGATGGAAATGACAGCTCTCTTTTGGCTCACAAATCACCATCACCATCACCAGCACTGTTTTCAACTTCTCAAAACGACCTCAGTGAACTGTCCACTGAGCTCAAACCATTTCCCCTGCAACCCAAAAGCTTTGAAATCTCTCGGACTCTCAGACTTGTGCATGATCTGCAACCAGACTTTCTCATACTGCTGAGTGCCACCACTCAGACTTCTTCCAGAACCTCTCCCTTTCCTTAGAGTCTCTTTTGGGATGAACATACCATTCCCACTACTAATTCTATGATACTGAAGGCCTGGACTCTTAGGTGTCCCTACCTACATAGTCCTCCCAGCCTTCCTATCATTTTTTCACTGTAACTCATATAGCCAAAGTTTTCCTGGAGTACCAGGGGCACATAGAAAAGACCCAGGTTGAGGTAACAGACCTCAGAAACAAGGATTTCATCTTAGGGTATCCTTGGCTAACAACACATAACCCCAAGATCAACTGGAAGAAAGGAACTGTAGAGCTTCTGGAGTGCCCAGAGCTATGCAACTATGAAGGAATCTCTTGAGTGGTCTGCAGGGCCAAAGAACAGGAGAGAGAAGCAGGAATAGACATGAAAGAAGTGAAGGAAGCACAAGCCAAGGAACCAAGGGCTCAGGAGCTTGTACCAAAAGAGTACCACCTGTATCTCCAGGTGTTTGAACAGAAGGAATCAGAATGAATGCCTGTGCAGAAGCCATGGGACCACACCATAGAACTAAAAAACTCCTTCAAGCCAAGGAAAGGATGAAACATCCTGCTGAGTCCCCAAGAACAGCAAGAGGTAGATGCATTCATTGATGACCAGCTACACAAGGGGTACATCTGACCATCTAAGTCTGAACAAATGATACCAGTGTTATTCATACCAAAGAAGGACGGAAAGAAACGCATGGTTTAGGACTATTGGTATCTTAATGAACACACTGTGCACAACAATTACCCTCTCCTGTTAATCACACAGCTCATCAACCAGCTCAAGGATGCCCACCTCTTCACCACAATGAATTTATGATGGGGATACAACAATGTCTGCATCAAGAAGGGGGATGAATGGAAGGCTGCATTCACCTGCCACCGCAGAGCCTTTGAGCTGCTCATAATGTTTTTCAGGCTCTGCAACTCACCAGCCACCTTTCAGACCATGATGAACAAAATCTTCACTGACATGTCCACCAATGTCCTAGTCTACATTGATGACCTGATGATCTTCACACCCACCAATGATAAACAAGCACATCAGAAAGTTGTTCTGGAAGTTCTCCAGCAGCTAGAAGAGAATGATTTGTTTGTCAAACCCTCCAAATGCATGTTCTCAGTGCCAGAAGTAGAGTTCCTCAGCATGATCATAGGAGTAAATGGAGTAAGCATGGATAGCGCCAAGGTGAAAGCAATAATGGATTGGCCAAGGTCCAAAGATGTCCAAAGAGTCCACTCCTTCCTCAGAATGGCAAACTTCTACCATAGATTCATCCAAGACTTTGCCAAGGTCACCCACCCCTTGCATGACCTAACCAGGAAAGACAAACCCTTCTGCTGGACCAATATCAAGGAAGCAGCCTTCACCAGTCTGAAAGAGCTGTTTACCATGGCACCTGTACTTGCATACCTGGATAATGATAAAAGATATCAGCTTGAAAGCAATGCCTTGTCTTTCACCACTGGGGCTGTACTACTAGTAGAACAGGGAGACAAGTGGCACCCAGTCACCTACTCTTCACATGCCATGATGCCAGAAGAGCACAACTACCTGATTGCAGATAAAGAAATGCTAAGTGTCATCAGGGCACTAGAAACATGGTGCCACTACCTGGAGGGGACTACCCATGAGTTTCAAATCTGGAATGATCACCAGAATCTGACCTGGTTTATGACCCAACAGAACCTCAACTGGCAGCAAGCCCAGTGGGCCCAGTATCTATCCCAGTTTAATTTCAAGTGGTTCCACAAGCCTGGATCAACCATGGAAAAAGCTGATGCCCTCAGTAGAAGGGAAGACTTGGCAGTTGGAGATGAAGAAGACAACCACCACATACTGGTGGTACCCCCAAAGACAATTGGGGTACAGGAAACAAAGAAGACACCCACCCTGATTATCCTACATCCCAGCAGGGATGTCCTCACCAATGCCATCTCCCATGAGATGATCAAGCTCCCAGCACCAGTTCAGGCCCAACTAGAGGCATTGGGGTACACCATCTCCAATGGGTGTTGCATGAAACAGGGAAAGGTGTTCATACCCCCAGCCTGTCAGCCTTGCATTCTCCACATGCACCATGATGCTCCACTCACCAGACATCCTGGAATAGAAAGAACGTTGGAAGGAATACAATGCAACTATGACTGGCCCAGTGTCACCAAAGATGTCCAGGAGTACATAAAGCACTATGCCTGCTGCACACAGGCAAAACCCGGCAACCAACCCCCACCAGGAAAGCTACAACCATTGCCCATTCCTGCTAGACCTTGGGAAGACATCTCAGTCAATTTCATCACCAGACTCCCAGAGTCCAACTCCTACACTGCCATCCTAATGGTGGTTGATTGATTCTCCAAAGCCATGGAGCTTGTACCCTGCGACACCACCTGCACTTCCATTGACCTCACTGGAATCTACCTCCACCACATCTGGAAGCATCATGGGCTTCCGTGAAGCATCATATCCAACCAAGGCCCACAGTTTGCCTCCAAACTCATGACCAATCTGTGTTGGCAGCTGCACATTGAGCAGAAGCTCTCCACTGCATACCATCCATAGACGGATGGACAAACTAAGAGAATGAACCAAGAAGTCAGCCAGTACCTCCGTCTTTACTGCTCTGACCACCCAGAAACCTGGTCGGAATGACTCCCACTCACACAATTCTCCATCAATAGTAAAGTCTCCTCCACTACTGGCAAGACCCCCTTCTCCCTCACACAAACCTACTCTCCCATTATTAGCATTGAACCCACCATCACCCCCTCTCCCACCACTGACAACCTTGCCAATCAGTATGCTTCACACCTCACCAATGTCCACACCTGCCTCCATCAATCCCAAGTGCATATGAAGCACTCCAGTGACCACCTCCACTCCTTCACCCCCACGTACCACCATGGGGATAAGGTCTGGCTCTCCTCTAAACATCTCTGCACTCTGCACCCCATAAAACTCCTCAACTAATGGCTTGGACCCTTCTTTGTCCTCAAGCACATCAGCCCCAATGCAGTACATCTCCAGTTGCCCCCTTCCTTCCACATCCACCCTGTTGTCAACATCTCCCACATCAAACCTTTCCTCATGCTGCTTCCCAACCAGCCCACTCCTTCTCTCCTGCCCTGGGTCATCTTGCCCTCTGACACTGATGGCAAATACAAGGTAGACTATATCATCAACTCTCACCCACATGGTTGTGGACTCCAGTATCTTGTCCACTGGAAGGACTACAATGCCTCTGAGTGCACTTGGGAGCCTTGCTCAAACCTTGCCCATGCCCCTGATGCCATTGACACCTTCCATTGTGCCCACCCTTCCACCCCTCACTCTGTCTCCTCCCTTAATATCTGCTCCCTCTTCTTGGGCTGTCCTCCAATCCATCTGGAATCTGGATCTTAAAGAGGGGGACATGTTATACTTTGTGCCCCAGCACTACACTTTTGCTCCCTTCCTTCCCTACACTCCCTTCTTTAGACATAGGCACCTGCGCCAACAGCACTGCAACTCAGCAATATCTGCCCTTGTGCCCACACCACAACAGTACCTGCTTACAGCATTAGGGCACCTGATCAAGGTAGCACCAAGCCTCTTTTACCTAAGCAGCTGACACCACAGCAACTGTGGATTACACCATCACTCACCATACTCGCACACTCTGCTCCCATGCCAATGGCATTTCTCCTGCATATCATATAATTCCCTTATTTCCTTTATTCTCCAATCGCAGAACTCCCATTATTGCACCACCACTCATCACCCTATCCCATGCCAATAGCAATAGCCCCTTCGCATCACCCCACTCACACAGACCAGGCCAGTTTCTGTCTCACATTCCCTTACTTAGTAACCTGGCCTGCCCTCACAATGTTCAAACAGAGTTCCAATTTACATAGCTAGTAGTATATAAACCTGCCTGTAATTTGTCAGAACTCCAATTGATTCTTCTTGGGTCTTCCCTCACAAGGCACCCACTCTACTAGGAGTTTGATTACTTGTACTACTCTCTTTCCACCCTGCTTCCACTCTACAGCCAAAGGTACTTAGTGCCCAAGGTTGTTTTAGAGTCCAAGTGGAGTAGGAGAGGATACCAGTGGAGGAGTGTCAGAAACTAATTGAAAGCATGCCTAGAAGGATTTAGGCAGTGCTTAAGGCAAAAGGAGGATATACCAAGTACTAATACCCTGTGCAATTCAAAAGCTCAAAAACCCTTTCCATGACATTGCTGATTTGTAATAATGATATTTTCACAGTGTGTGGACCAGATCACATGACCTGGGGGACAATTATGTAGCTGGGAGTATGTACTATTTACAACTCCACCAACACTAAGTGAAATTCCCACAGTGTTTGGCAGTGCACTGCACACACTGCCATTAGGATTAGTATGGAAAGGGTTTCCAAGCTCACTGTACATCTACAATATGGACAGCACACCCAACAAAGTCAGACCAGTCACCCACTAAGCAATGGTTCTCCTCAAATATCAGGGGCATATTGAGAAAAACAATGTGGAAATCACCAACCTATGGAGTAAGGATCTCATCCTAGGATATACTTGGCTAAAGGAGCACAATCCCCATATTGATTGGAAAAAGGGAATGGTAGTACTTCCTGAATGCCTGGAGCTTTGCAACTACAAAGGGATATCCTGGGTGGTCTGGAAGGCCAAAGAAAGAGAAAGAGAACTGGGAATACAATGACTCCAAAAAGCATTACAATGTTTGCTACTTTTGTAGTGTAGCTCAAATAACATTTGATGGTGTGGGAATTTCACTTACCTATAGTGGAACTGTGGGAGGCACAAACTATTGGCTACAAAATGGTTCTGGGATCATGTGATTTGGCCTAAGGGGTGTGAAGATATGATTATTTAAAATCAGACATATCATTGTAATGCTTTTTGTACTTTTGGTATAGACTAGGGTATCTGCACAAAATCAATACTTTGTGTATCCTCCTTTTGCTTTCAACACTGCCTGCACCCTTCTAGGCATACTCTCAATCAACTTCTGACACTCCTCCACTGGTATTTTATCCCATTCCACTTGAATCCTCTCCCACAACTCCAAAATTCCATAAGAAGGGTACTCATACTCTGCAAGCCTCCTTTTGAGGTAACCCCATATATGTTCAATGGGGTTGAGGTCTGGAGACTGTGCAGGCCACACCATAGTGCTAAACTCCTGCTCTTCTAGCCACTCCTTGACCTTTTTGCAGGTATGCTTTGAATCATTGTCTTGCTGAAAAATAATATCAGGAGAATTGAGACCATAATACTCCAGGCTTTGCTGGAGCTCATTCTTCAAAATCTGAAGGTAGAGGTCTCCATCCATCCTACCATCAATCTTGATTGCAAATCCAACCCCCTGCCAAGTCATACAACCCCACATCATCACAAAACTACCACCAAACTTGATAGTTTCTTCTACCAATCTGTTACTGAGCCCTTTACCTGCCTTTTTCCATGCCCATTTGTGACCATCTGATCCTAGACAATTGATTTTGGTCTCATCAGACCATACAACCTTCTTCCAGTCATCCATAGTCCAATCTTTGTGGGAATAGGCAAAGTCCAAACAAGCCTTGCAATGTCTGACTAAGAGTAGAGGATATTTGAACTTGACTACAGCCTTTATGCTAGACTTTTTCAAGTGGAGGCAAACAGTATTAGGATGGAGGGGTTGGTTAATGATTCCAGAGAGGGTTTTGGTCACCTGGACAGCATTCTCAGCCTTCTGAGATGAGATGAGATGAATAGCATGACAAATGTTGAAGGAGAAAAGCTTGGATGGATGACCTCCAATAGACTTTTGCAAGTCAGAACACTCTTTAGAATGAAGTCTAGAGATGGTAGCAGTGCTAACACCAGTTGTAGATGAAATAGAGCAAACTGAATGGCCAGCATCAAGCTGAGAAAGAATG
>JBBPTI010000035.1:0-32464 GCA_038093995.1 Tylopilus aff. callainus | reverse complement strand
TCTTTCAACCACCCACTTACACTTTGGCTCTATTTGTTCTTTCCAGTGAGTTATATAATAAACACTTCAAAATCTCAAAATATTGACTCAATTTTGGAAGTCACTGTATATATGTTTACAGGGGTTTGTATGTATTTACACACTATTACTACATATGGGGGACTTTAGGGTAGATATGGGAGTGAGGGACTTATGCTGTAGAGACTGGTACATCTCTATGATGGTATTCTTAAGTCTCACATTTTTTGTGTGGTCTCTATGCCCTTCTTAATTCTACCTTCATTTCCCCCCCTATATCTTGTACAGTAGGACTGGTCAACCAGATGCAAGTCCATCAATAAGTCCAGAAGACCATCAGTTCCATTTCATTTTGTATGGTTTTATCTCAACTAGTTTATTCTTGTTTCTTCTTTAGACTCAGGTTCCTACAGTTGTACCTAAGTCTTGGGCATTCCCAGACTATAAAGCAATGTCATAGGAACTTGGAATGCAGCTCCTGTTTTAGCTCTCACCACACCATTTACTGTTCACTGACCATTCACCACACTACAACCACTCACCATTTACAACCATCTCATCTCCTGTCACTGCCCCCAACTGCTAACACTCTACAAGACCATCAAACTTGCGCTTCTTGCTGGTTGACTACTTAAGGACTTCTCTGCTCCACTCCCTGTGTTCCAGAGTCCCTTAGGAGTGAGCCTATTGCTTCCCACACACACTAACAACTGAAACAACCCTTAGGTGGGGCTGCTTAGTGAGCTGGTGTGAACAGCGAGCGAGGAGTAATGACAAGAGCTAGCGGGGGCCCAGGCGTTGACTGAGGACTAAGGGGGAAACCCAGAATAACTTGAATGAGGATTCTGGGGGTGGATTGCTAGGCTTATATACATTTACAGACTGTTTGTACATGTGGTTGTCCTATTACTACATACGGGTACTTCAGGGTAGACGTGGGAGTGCGGGTCTTACGCTACTGGCTGAAGACGAGTCATGGGGAGTCATTGCACTGCCTTGCGCAGCCTGGGTGCCGATGATGCGATATGGCACAATGGTGACATGGTATGGCATGATGATGATGTCATGGGGCTGTGCAAGGGTCTGGGCATGCTTACTAAGGTAGTCACAGCTTGGCGCAGCCATTGTGTGGCATGTGAATGCTGTTAGTAGGTGGGCCGAGAGTACTACTGGTACCGGAATAGGGGAGAGCTCAAGAGAGGAAAGGAAAAAGATAGGGGCCATGAGTGAGGTCGTAACACTACCCCCCTGCTAAGATTCAACCTCCAGGGGAATCAAGGGGAAAGGACAAGCGAAGATGGCCACGAAGACTGAGCGAAAGACCAGGCAAGGAGCCAAGGGATGAAGGCGATGGAAGTCGCAAATGCAATCGGTGGCGTTTGTGAGGTGTGATGCCAGTTTCCAAGTGTGATCCGTGTCCGAGTAACCCTTCCAGTGGACTAGGTACTGAACGCCACGGCCGCAGAGTTGAGAGTCAACTATGAAATCGACTTCGAACTCAGTGTCGCGGCTGTCAGTGATAACGGCAGGCCTGGGCATGGGGTTAGGCTGTTGTGGGGCTGGGTCCACGTAGGGTTTAGTACAGGAGATATTAACAACAGGGTGGATACGAATATATCGGGGAAGGCGCAGCTCGACTGTGTTTGGTCCTTTCATAGATACGACGGGGAACGGCCCAATCCATTTATCGGTGAGTTTCCAGCAGGGGAATGGCAGCATGAGGTTGTCTGTGGCAAGCCAAACCTTATCTCCATCGGCATAGACAGGTGCCGGGCTGCGGTGGGCATTCCCCATGATCATCATCCGCTCTTGGGCCTGGGTCAAGTGTTCCTTGGTCTGTTGGAGGATGGTTTGGTAGTCGCGGGCAAGTGAGGAGGCAGCGGGGGATTTTGAATCTCTAGGCTCTACCCCCATTCGGGGTTGGTAGGTGCGAGTGACCTGGAAAGGAGAGAATTTAGAAGCAGTGGACTACTTCGCATTTAGAGAGAATTGGGCCAGGGGCAGCCAGCACACCCAGTCATCCTGTCGTTCAGCACAATACATACGGAGATAAGTCCCCACTTCTCTGTTCATTCTTTCTGTCTGTCCATCCGTTTGTGGGTGATGGGCGGTAGATTTCTTTACTGAGATCCCAAGCTGTGCACAAAGTGACATCATTAGCATTGTGGTGAACTGGGGTCCCCTGTCAGAGACGATGGTCTTGGGTAACCCATGATGCTTCCATACGTGGGTGAGATAGAGGTCGGCGAGATCTGCGGTGGAGCATGTTTTGGAGCAGGGGATCAGCTCGACTTCTTTGAAGAACCAATCTACTACTGTTAGTATTGCATCTTTCCCTCCTGTCAGGGGTAGGTTGGTGATGAAGTCAGTGAAGATATCCTCCCAGGGGCCATCGGGTATCGGCAAGGGTTGGAGTTCCCCTTTTGGCAGCTGATTGCCAGACTTGGCCTGGGCATATCTGGTGCATCCCTGTACATACTTCTCAACATCTTTTCTCATCCCCGGCCACCCATAACTTCGTGCAAGGAGTTCAACAGTTCGGAGTACCCTGGGGTGTCCGCTGACGGCGGAATCATGATGGAGGGTAATCAGTCGGGTGCGTAGTGCGGGGGGTATATAGATCTTTCCCATATGCTTCAGAAGTCAGTCTGTGACTTCATACCCCTGAGCCATCAACTTCTTGAGGGTGGTTTCTGGGAGTCAAATAGTCTGGTGAGAGATCTCGTCGGTTAGTTCCTCCCCTGGCATAGTCACTTCCACCACCCCTGATCCCTCCTCTACTTGTCAAATCTGCTCTGGGGGAATCACTAACACCGTTTTATTGTCATCCTCTCCTTTTACAACCAGATCCGATTGTCACAACAGTGCATCTGCTTTCGTCATCTGCGTTCCAGCCTTGTGGCACCACTTGAAACGGAACCTGGATAAATACTGGGCCCATTGGGCCTGCCACCAGTTTAGATCTTGTCGTGTCATGAACCAGGTGAGATTCTGGTGATCGTTCCAGATCTCAAACTCGTGTTGGGTTCCTTCGAGATAATGCCTCCATTGTTCCAGTGCCAAGATGACACTGAGCATTTCTTTGTCAGCGATGGGGTAATTCTGTTGCTCAGGCATCATGGAGTGAGAGGAGAACGCCATGGGGTGCCATTTTTCTTCTTTTAACACAGACAGCACTGCCCCAACGGTGGTATTGCTGGCATTGCTCTCAAGTCGGTAATGACAGTCGTTATTGGGATAGGCGAGAATCGGGGCTGTTGTGAAACGTTCCTTCAACTCCTGGAAGGCGATCTCACACTCCTGGGTCCATTCAAAGGTGACATCTTTCTTCGTTAGGTCGTGCAATGGGCGGGCTAGCCAAGAATAGTCTTTAATGAAACGGCAGTAGAAGTTGGCAAGGCCAAGGAAGCCCCTGGTCTGACATAAGGTGGTCAGGGTTGGCCACTCAGTTACTGCTTTCACTTTTCTGGGGTCCATCCATATTCCTGTAGGGGTTACAATCATTCCTAGGAACTTCACACTGGTGGTGGAGAAAGAGCATTTTTCTGGCTTCATGAACAGATCACTCTTCTCCAGCCTTTCTAGCATTTCTAGCACCTTTGCTTCATGTGCCCGTCGATTGTCTTCCTGGGAATAAATTAACAAATCATCGATGTAAACGATTACCTCAGGCATGTCAGCGAAGAGTTCATTCATCATGGTCTGGAACGTAGCAGGGGAGTTACACAGGCCGAAGAACATGACCGTTGGTTCGTAGGCCCCCCGATGGCAGATGAAGGCAGCTTTCCACTTGTCTCCTTCCTTGATCTGTACATTATTATACCCCCATCAGAGATCCATCTTTGTAAAGATCTTAGCACCTTTCAGCTTGTCAACTAACTGAGATATTAGTGGAAGAGGGTAGTTGTTTCGGATAGTATGCTTGTTCAGGTACTGGTAGTCCTGGACCATCCGCTTTTGTCCATCCTTCTTTGGTACAAAGAAAACTGGAGATGTTTGTTCGGATTTGGAGGGATGGATATATCCTTTCTGTAGTTGATCTTCGATGAATTCATCTACTTCCTTCTGCTCGTTCGGGCTTAGGGGGATGATTCGTCCTTTCTTCAGCTTAAAGGTTTCTTTTAACTCAATGGCGTGGTCCCAGGGTTTCCTTAGCAGCATTTGTTCTGATTCTTTCTGTGAAAACACCTGCTGATACTGATGATAGACTTTTGGCACAAGTTTAAGGGCTTCTTCCGCGACAGTCGGACTTTGTGCTCTGTGATGACTTCTCTCTTTTGCATGGCATACCTTGAGCATGTCCTGTGCATGCCCCAACCGACTGGGTTGCTTGTAGTTACAGGTCTCTGGGCAAGCCCTGAACTGAACTTCTCCAGTCTTCCAGTCGACTAGGGGGTTATGTGCTCAGAGCCACAGATACCCTAGAATTATGTCATTCTTCCCAATATTGGATACGTACGCGTGGAGTCGTTCCTGATGTCCATTTATGTCACAGAACACCTCTACTTCTTCTGTAATGTGCCCTCCGGCATTCCTTGTTCCGTCAGCATTGTATACAGAGATTATTCTAGGGGCTGTTAGTGTCAGAATGCGGTTCTTTTGTACAAAGTCCTGATTGATGAGAGTTAGATTTGCGCCACTGTCAATTAGCGCTTCGGCATTTGTGTATCGTTGATCTCGTGAGGGTTTTATCTGTATGGTTAGTTTTATCTCCTTTCCTTTGTGGATTACCCTTGTATACATTTCTTGGGTTTCTGGGGTTTTGACGGATTTAGGGGAATCAAGCACAGGTTTAGTATCTCAGTCCCTGCCGGGCTCGCTGGGAGGCCCCCCTAGACCGGCTATGTTAGATACTAGAGCCATTAATACTGATACAAGTTGAGTTAGTTCTGTCAAGAAAGAATTATTAGCCTGTGAGACACCCAGATCATCTCCTAGGCTCGACCTTTTCCCTTCTGCTCGCTCTCGGCAGTTGGAAAATCCTGTTCTTCAGTCTGGGCAACTTGTGCCTCATCCGGGGCCAGGGCGATCCTCCGCACCTGTCACTTCTTACATCCGAACTGATGTCCGCCTCTGTGGAAGTGGCACTCCATGCACTGGTTCTTCGGCTTCTTACAGTTCCAGGCCATGCACTGGTTCTTCGGCTTCTTACAGTTCCGGGCCATGTGCCCCGTTCCTTTGCAGTTGAAACACTTCCCGGGGCTTCCCTTGATGGCAAAGACTTCTGCCTCGTCTTCTTCTTTGAAGTGGTCTACCTCCATTTGGTCCCTGCAGGATTGGTACTGTTGCAGCCAGCCCCTTATGAATGTAAGGGCTTCCATGGCGCATCCCACATCTCAAATATTCTGCAGATAGGCTGTGGGGGTGGACTTCCTCACACCTTTTTTGAATATCTGGAGGATAATATGCTGGGCGGTATTTCATTCTAAGAGCTGGATTGCGTGGCTGTTGTCGATCTCTGCCATCTGGTACAAGGCTTCCCATTGGACTAGGAAGTCATTGGTTCGTAGGGTTCCTTGGCGGAGTTGCTCTAATTGGGCAACAGCCCAGTCCTTCTGGTTCACAGAGCAGAAAAGGCTCTCCATTTCTTGGATGAGTTCATCCCACGTGTAACTTTGACCACGCCGGAGGCGTGTTTGGGTGAAGGGTCTGGCCTTCGGTCCTTTCAACCAGGAGAGCACCATGGTTACCACTTTATAGCTTTTCGGCAGTATGGTGGACCGATTTGTGTGAAGCCAAGCCTTGATCTTGGCCCACCATTCTTTGAATTTTGCCATGGATCCTTCGTAATCTCCAGGATCAGCAAAAACTTCTACCTTCCTAGCCGCTTTTCCTCCGGCGGCGGCAGCGCTGTTGAGGTTACTTACCATCTGCTCTAGAGCAGCTACATCTTTTAGCAGAGCAGCGGTCTTCTTCTGTTCCTCGATGCATCTGTTGTAGAGCTGCTGGTTTTGTTTGGTTAGCATAGTGAACTCTAGTGCAATGGCTGCAATCTTGTCCTCCAGCATGAGGTTCAAGTCGGCAAGGATTTGGAGTGTGGATGCTGACATAGTGGCGAGCTACATGCATTTTCAGTATCTGGATTCTCTTTCCGTCTTGGACTACCCAGGTTCTTCTTCGATACTCTTCTATTACAGCTGGGTGCCTGGTTGCTTTGTATGGCGTGGATCTAACCAGTGTTATCTGTGGTCAGCTGATTGGTCTCAGTCGTCTCTGTTTGTCCTCCTTCCATTGGAGTCACATAAACAGTTGTCCTATGATGTTACTTGGGGTTTCGAAGGAAAAGAAGTTTTTATTTAATAACTACCAGCTGTAATTCTGCTGCAGCTGTTCTTCTTCGGTGTGGATGGCTTGTCTTTCAAAGCCGATCGTGATGGAGTAGACTTCTTCCCTTTTGGCAAACTGCGCCTGGAGGGGTGTGAGCTGTAGGGCTAAGAGGGAGAAGAAACAGGCAAGAAGATAGGCAAGAAGACAAGAAAAGAAAATGACAAGAGTTGTAGCAAGAAGCAGCAGGAGCTGCACTATCATAGGAGGGTGGGGTAAAAAAGAAGAAGAATGCCTGTTACTAAATGTAAGTAGGCACGAACTAAAGGGGATATTGTGATAGTAGCAGGGGCTACTATGAGGTTGCTAAAAATATCTAGGGCAGTGCAAAGATGCGCGAGGGCGAAGGCGTCCCTGGCCATTATCAGGGCAGACGAGGGTAGTGGCGGCGTTTCGATGGGCAGCTCTGGCTGCGGCAATTCTCTCGCGACGGGCGAGGTGGGCTTCTTTGACTCAGAACCTGGCGCAGTTCTCTTGCCAACAATGATACTCTTCGTCAAGGTGGCGGCAGG
Organism: Tylopilus aff. callainus; assembly: GCA_038093995.1. Lineage (NCBI taxonomy): Eukaryota > Fungi > Basidiomycota > Agaricomycetes > Boletales > Boletaceae > Tylopilus > Tylopilus aff. callainus. The sequence continues at coordinate 25,610 of JBBPTI010000035.1, read as the reverse complement.
TTTCGGGTGAGGTGGGGTTGCAATAGGGACCCTTGAGGTCATTCGGGTTGACCGACTCAGGCGGGGTCGACTCATGCTTTACGGAAGGGGCAGGCAACGGCAGTAAAACTAAGTCCTCCTCTTCCTCTTTCTTAGCTTCTCTGTATTCCCCTGCTAACCTCCTCTCTCTTTGGGTGGTGGTGGAGGTAGAGTCGAAAACTTGGGCGAAAAGGTGGGGGTGCTCTTCTATGAAGAGGCGGGCACTGGCGGCAATATCGAGCACGTACTCTGGACGTGGGACGGAGATCTGGGCAGGGTTCACTGGGGCAAGGGGCTGTCAGTAACAACGGCCAACATCCTTGCTGAGCTCACTGATAATGGGCTTCGGGGTGGCAACAGTTGTGACAGCGAAGCGAAGACGATTCGAGTTATAATGAAACAACCCTTAGGCAGGGCTGCTTAGTGAGCTGGTGTGAACAGTGAGTGAGGAGTAATGACAAGAGCTAGCGGGGGCCCAGGCGTTGACTGAGGACTAAGGGGGAAACCCAGAATAACTTGAATGAGGATTCTGGGGGTGGATTGCTAGGCTTATATACATTTACAGACTGTTTGTACGTGTGGTTGTCCTATTACTACATACGGGTACTTCAGGGTAGATGTGGGAGTGCGGATCTTATGCTACTGGCTGAAGATGAGTCATGGAGAGTTACTGCACTGCCTTGCGCAGCCCGGGTGCCGATGATGCGATATGGCACGATGGTGACATGGTATGGCATGATGATGATGTCATGGGGCTGTGCAAGGGTCTGGGCATGCTTACTAAGGTAGTCACAGCTTGGCGCAGCCATTGTGTGGCGTGTAAATGCTGTTAGTAGGCAGGCCGAGAGTACTACTGGTACCAGAATAGGGGAGAGCTCGAGAGAGGAAAGGAAAAAGATAGGGGCTGCAAGTGAGGTCATAACAACAACCCTTAGGACTTCTAGGACTTCTACCAAAGTCCATCCTAGAGTCCTTGTCATCTTTACAACTGGAGCCCACTGTGAGGGGCTCACAACAGGGTTCCAGACAAAGTCAATGACTCATTGCCCAGCAACCCAACCTTGAAAATTTACATGCACATTTTTGCAATTTGCAAATCAGTGAGGACTCCATCTTATTTCATTTGGTGTCACCCTTAAACACAAGACATAACTGTTCTGACCTCTCTGACATAACCAACCATGAGCTTAGTTCACTGATGGATGATAGCTCAGACTACTCCTCCACTGATTCAGATTGGCTGAATAAATCCCATCTCTGCTCTACATTGTCTGTTTTAGCTGACACACAGCCATTGGGTTCCTGGCAGACCCCCAGTGTTGAGACTCCAAGTCTGACTATTGCAGAAGAAATTCTAGGTGATGAGCTGAATGTAGGACCTTTCATTCCTAGTGGATATATAGAGTTCACTCCCAGGAGAACCTCCCTGCATCTCAGATTTCCAGCTCACTTTCACTGCTTACTGTGGACTACTTGCTCCAGTCATCTCCATCTCCTAGCACATTATCTTCCACTGCCCCATCCTTACAAGATCTCTTTGACAACACTGAGGGCTCTTTTCACCCAAGTCTACTACCACTAGTCTGTATTTTTCATGCTCCATTGTTGTTCACTGTGTCCTCTGGTCTTGCACTGATTCACATACCACTCTCTCATCTTCACCTTTTCCAACCTCCACTTCCTCCTATAGTCCCTCTACCTGGACCAATGGCTAACCAAGGTGCTACTATACCCACCTGTGGGGCTTGTGGTGCTCCCAAATTTATCAGGGAGGTATCTACTGAGCTTTCCCACTTTTTAGACCAGGTTGACACTCTAGGAACCACTGCTGGTCTTACTGCTGCAGAGAAGATTCACACCATGCTGTGCTATGCCACCTATGATGAGTCAGACTGCTGGAAAACCCTTGAAGAAGCCACCACAGTTCTGGCTGATTGGGACCAGTTTATAGATGCAGTCAAAGATCTTTACCCTGGTTGTGAAGGTGCTAACAAATTCTGTTGTGCTGACCTTCAGTACCTAACCCACAAGACCAGCACAAAGCCTATGTGCACCCTTGCTGACTTTTTGTAGTACCACCACAGTTTTATCAAGATCACCATGCTGCTAGTCCAGGTGAGGAAGCTCTCAGACTTGGACTGAGATGCTCTGTTCCTTGCTGGACTTCTTGTGGACTTGGCAGCTCAAGTCCACCACTGCCTTCTCATTACTAAAACCATGCACCATCCCACTGACCCATATTCCATTAAAGATACTTTCAAGGCCACCCAGTTCCTATTAACTGGCACAGCTCTTTGTCCCCTTCCAAGCCTTGTATTGGGGCCCCTTCTGACTCCAACTCCATACTACCAAGCATGGGCTGCCCCTACAGCCCTGCCAGTTGCTCTGCCATGGACTGCTCTGCCAGTTGTCATTAAACAAGAGCAGGTGGCAATGCAGTGCTCCTCCAAATGCTCTTGCATCTTCTGTGATAAGTATGGGCATTTCATTGGTGATTGCCCCAATGTCACTGAGTACCTTGCAGCCAGGAAGGCTAGCAGGGGCACTGATGGTTGGATCTGCCTTCCTGATGGGAAGTACATCCCACATATTGAGGGCATGTCTTGCCTCAAGGATTGTCTTGGTGTGATTGGGACATGAGCTTTTGCCCTGCCTGCTATTAACATCACTACTGGACTCCTGTCCCTTGTTGTACCTGACACTGATGCAGTTTTGGATATTGAGCTGTCAGTTTTCCTAGCTCCTGCTGAGCACTGGGATGACAATCCAGATGTCAAGATAGCTGACCCTGAGTTTAGACAATACATGGCTCATGCTGTGGCCACATTCAAGGCTGAATGGGCCAAGGACAAAGGCAAGTGAGTCTGTTTTGATGGAGTAGAATTACCTACCTGCAGACAGAACCACACCAGTCCTTGTGCAGCAACAGTCACTGAAAAAATCACCTCACCAGCTATTGAGGCAGCCTGTGCCCCAATACTTGGACCTTTGAAGACTGGTTCCTGTTCCTGCCCCTGCAGCACCAGCTTCTTCTTTGTCCACCCCTAAAGTTAACCCTCCTCCTCAGACAGAACTAACTAACTCTGCTGCTGCCCCCATTGGGCAGTTCCATTACACCTTTCCCCTAGAGGACAAGACTGCCCCTAAGTGGCTCCTCAATCAGATCCTAGAGGCCATCATACCAGTAACCATAAAGGACATCATTTCTCAAGTCCTGGATGTGCACAAGTGCTTCCAGGAGGCCTCTGCTACTATCTGCATCCCCACAACCACTAACCTTGTGCAGGTCAATGAGCTTGCCAGTCATGACCTGGCAGCTGTGGAATGAGAGTATGGCAATCATGTCCTTTGAAGTGATGATGGCCATATTGTAGCATCCCACAGCATCCTGCTGTGGTCTCTCCAGGCTTGTGTTGTTGGGGCCAATCAAACCATTACTGCAGTCTTGGACACTAGGTCTGAGATCATTGCCATGCTGAAACAATTGTGGGAAAAGCTTGGACTATCAGTCTGCTCTAACCACCTCATGACAATGTCCAATGCTAACACCACCACAGAATCTACCATTGGTGTCATCAAAAACCTTGCTCTAGATTTTGGTATAGGCAAGATTTGCCTACAGGTCCAAGTGGTACCACAGGCCAACTTTGACCTATTGCTTAGTCGCCCATTTCATTGTCTCATAAGCACATCTACTAATTATTTCCCTGACAGTGCACAAACTATCACCCTCCAAGACCCTAATACAGGCAAGGAGTTTAAGCTACCTACCCATTCTTGGACAGAAGGATGTCTGTGCTGCTGCCATGGTTTTGCTTGTGCTGATCATTGGCCTACTATTGAGTTTCACCAGGGTTTTTAGATGTCAATGATCTGCTGAAAGGTTGGGGAGATACTCACACTTCATCTTTGCAACTCACTGCTTCTTCATCCCAATTTTTATCTCATAGACCAATGGACTTATGAAGACTGTCATGGTCTCCTACCTATTCCTTCCTCTCCTTGACCCAATCTTCCTTATCACCTTCCAACATTTCTGCATTTAGTTCTGTTTTCACCTTTGACCCAACTTCTTACTCTCTTGCATATAAACTGGTAGCTAAAAAGGTTTGGCCAGTCACAGCTCCTCTCAAGGAGGAGTATCATGTGCTGTGCCACTTACCTGACAACCCTCTTTCTGGTCTTGTACTGCTATCCACTCACCTGCTGGACTTTGCTTTACTCAGGAACATACTGATGTGCTCAATCTTGACCCTGTGAATTGGCTATGGCCCAAAGAAGTTAAGCTGGTCAGGTGGATTGTACACAACCATGAAGCCGCCTTTGCTTGAATTCCTATTGAGTGTGGGTGCCTTGACAAACAGTATTTCCCACCTGTCAAGATATCAACAGTACCCCATACACCATAGGTCCTCTGCAATATACCAATACCTCTGAAGGCCTGGAATTAGGCAATCCAAATTATTAAAGACCACATCGCTTTGGGCATATATAAGCCATCAGCCACAGCCTATCACTTACACTGGTTCTGCATCCTGAAGCAGGATGGCAAAACTCTTCACCTTGTCCATGACCTTCAACCCCTCAATGCTGTGACCATCAGGGACTCCTCTGTCCCATTGTTTGTCAAGCATCTCACCAAATTCTTTAGTGGGTATGTGGTATATGGTATGATGGACTTTTTTGCTGGTTACAACCAAAGATCTCTGCATATGGACTCTCAAGATATGATGACTTTTAATAGTCTGCTTGGTCTCCATTGTCTCACCACTCTTCCCATGGGCCATACTAATGCAGTCCAAATTTACCAAGCCAATATGGTATTTATTTTGCAGGATGAGATTCCATACCATACCATGCCATTTGTCAACAACTTACCCATGAAGTCTGAGACTGTGAGGCACCAGTGGCCCAATGGATCCTACAAGACCATTCCCAAGAATCCAGGAATCTGTCTTTTTATTTGGAATCACCTTGTTGTCATTTACCATATTTTACAGCAATTGCAGAATGTTAATGTGACAGTCTCTGCCAAAAAGTTTGTACTTGCAGCCCTGGATGCCATCATTGTCAGACACAAGTGCACCCCCAAAGGATGTATAGTGCACAAGGCCAAGGTCCAAAAGATTATGGACTGGCCAGACTGTGAAAATCTCACCCAAGTCTGTGGTTTCCTTGGTATCTGCGGTGTCATCCATATTTTCATTTGTAATTTTGCCTCTCTTGCTTGGCCACTAATTAATCTTACACAAAAGGGTGTTCCCTTTGAATGGGGCAATGCTCAGAAAGATGTGATGGCTTGTCTCAAGGATGAGATCATTAAGTCCCCCATGCTCCATTGCTTGGACAATGAGTCCAGCTAAGAGGTCATCCTTGCTGTAGACACCTTGGTCATAGTGGTCAGGTTTATTTTATCACAGGAAGGTGAGGATGGCAAGCACTATCTGAACCGTTTTGGTTCTATTAGCCTTACAGAAGTTGAGAGCCACTATTCACAAGTGAAACTTGAACTTTACAGACTTTTTTGGGCACTTCACTCAGTTAGGGTCTTCATCTTTGGTATAGCTAACCTTATCATAGGAATGAATGCTAAATACAACTAGGGAATGATCAACAACCTGGACCTTCAGCCCAATGCAACCATCAATTGATGGATCACAGGTATCCTCTTGTTTCATTTCAAGATTCATCATGTCTCTGCCATACAACATGCAGGTCTGGATGGTCTTTCTCAGAGCCCTCCTTCTAATAAAGATCCTCCTGAAGATGGGAGTATTGAGGACTGGCTTGACCAGGCTTATTCCTTCGCTACTGTTATTCTTAATGACCACACCTTACCTCATGCTCTGTGACCTTGGTCTACTATGACCTATACTGCAGTCTTCTCTTTTGCTACCACTAACCATAATTCACTTGCAGATTCCCCCAACTCCCCTACTATTCTGCAGTCCTCTAAAGCTATGGTGCAAGAGGCCTGCATTTGTGCAATCCAAGACTTCCTTCATTCCTGTATACACCCCATTGACCTTTCAGATGCTGAGTTCCAATCTTTTGTGAACTTGGCAATGAAGTTCTTCATCCTTAACAATTCTTTATGGCACTGTGAACCTCATGGATGACACTAGCTTGTTGTACTGAAAGACTGCTGGTATGGACTAATTAAGAAGGCACATAATGACTGAAACAACCCTTAATTAAGGGGTAATGAGCAGCAGGGCTAGCAAATGGAAACAGGAGTGACTAGAGCTTAATGGGACCCAGGCATCAACTGAGGACTAAGGGGAAAACCCAAGATAACTTGAATAAGGATCTTGGGGCTGAATTGCCAGCCTTATATACATTTACAGGGTTTGTTCATATTTGTACCACTATTACTATGTATGGGTTATTTAGGGCAGGAGTGTGAACACATGGTTTATGCTACTGGCTGAGGGTGAGTCATGGGAAGTCACTGCACTGCCTTGCACAGCCTGGGCACCAAAGACATGCAATCATGCCATTGTGGTGTGATATGAGGCGATTATGATGTCATGGGGTTGAACAGGGGGCTGGACCACTTACTAAGGTAGACACAGCTTGGCACTGCCATCATGTGGCATGTGAGTGCTGTTAGTAGGTGGACTGGAAGGCATACCGGAGCTGGGATAGGGGTGAAAGACAGGGGCATGAGTGAGGTCATAACACTACCCCCCTGCTAAAGCTCAACCTCTGGGGGAGCAAAGGGAAGAGGGCAACCAAAGAGAGTGGCGAAGACAAAGCAAGAGACTGGTCAAGGAGTGGATGGGTGAGCAGAGTGAAAGGCATGGAGCACGTCAGGGCAGTAAGTAAGGTTAGACAAGGGTTCCCAGGTGTGGTTGTCAACAGAGTAGCCCTTCCAATGGATAAGGTATTGGATGCCCCAGCCACAGGGTTGGGAGTCCATGATGAAGTCCACCTCATATTCAGTGTCATGATTGTTGGTGATAACAGCGGGGCCAGGAGTGACATTGGGCTGCTGAGAAAGAGGGGCGATGTAGGGTTTGGTATGGGAGATGTTAACAACCAGGTGGATCTTAATGTACATGGGAAGACACAGGTGGACTGTGTTTGGACCCTTCATAATGACAACTGGGAAGAGGCCAATTCATCGGTTGGTGAGTTTGCAACAGGAGAATGGCAGGGTGAGGTTATCTGTTGCCAACCATACCTTGTCCCCAGTGGTATAAGTAGGGGCTTCTGTATGTCATTGATCTGCAGATATAGTCATGCGATCTCATGCCTGTGATAGATGCTCCTTTGTTTGTGAGAGGATGCTCTGGTAATTGTGTGCAATCTCCAAAGCAGTGGGGGACTTAGACTTGCAGGATTCTACCCCTATCTGGGGATGGTATGTGCATGTGACCTGAAAAGGGGAGAATTTGGAAGCTGTGGATTGCTTCACATTTATGGAGAATTGGGCCAGTGGCAGCCAGCATGCCCAGTCTTCCTGTCATTCAGTGCAGTACATACAAAGATAAGAGGAAACTTCTCAATTCATCCACTCTGTCTGTCCATCTGTCTGTGGATGGTGTGCTAATGACAGTTTTACCGCGATTCCTAATTGCATGCAGAGGGATTTCATAAGAGTGGATGTGAATTGTGGTCCTTGATCAGAGACAATAGAGTTAGGGAGACTGTGATGCTTCCACATGTGACTGAGATAGAGATCTGCTAGATCCATCACCAAGCAGGTCTTTTGGCATGGCACTAACTCCACTTCCTTGGAGAAACAATCTACCATAGTAAGGATAGCATCAAACCCTCTGGAAAATGGCAGATCTGTTATGAAATCAGTGGAGATGTCTTGCCAGGGTCCTTTGGGGATTGGCAAAAGTTGTAACCTTCTGCTGGGTGGTTTGTTGCTTGTCTTGGCACAAGCGCAGCACATACAGCTGCCTACATATCTTTCTATGTCTTTTCACATTGCTGGCCAACTGTAGAATTGCACGAGCAACTCCAGGGTCTGGAGCACCCCCAAGTGACCACTCACCACATGATCATGGTGGAGCGTGATGATTGGGGTGTGGAGATTTGGCAGGACAAAGATTCATTGATTCTGTTTGAGCACTTGATCGGTAATCTCGTATCCTTGTGCCATCAACTTCTTGAGGGTGGCTTCCAGGAGTTGCATGGTCTGGTGCAAGATTTGATCAGTTAGCTCTTCCCCTGGGGTCATTGTTTCTATACTCCCTTCTCCTTTTACTTCCTCCTGTACATTTCTGATCTGTTCCAGGGATATCACTAACACTGCCTTGTTATCCCCTTCCCCCGTGTCCATCATATCTGCACACCTTGATAGGGCATCCACTTTTGTCATGAGCATTCCTGCTTTATGGCACCATTTAAAGTTAAACTGAGAAAGGTATTGGGCCCATCATGCCTGTCTTCGATTCAGATCTTGTCATGTCATGAACCAGGCAAGATTTTGATGATTGTTCCAGATCTCGAACTCATATTGCATTCCTTCCAGATAATGCCTCCACTCTTCCAGCACAGAGATTATGCTGAGTATCTCCTTGTCAGCTATGGGGTAGTTGTGCTGTTCTGGAGTCATAGAGTGTGAGGAGAATGCTACCAGATGCCACCATCCATCCTTTTCTACTGATAGGACCACTCCCACTGCACAGTTACTGGCATTACTTTCGAGGCAGTATTGACAGTCGTTATTCAGATAGGTGAGAATGGGGGCTGTCATGAACTTTCCTTTCAACTCTTTGAAAGCTGCCTGGCATTCGCCTGTCCACTCAAAGGCCACCTCCTTCTTTGTGAGGTCATGCAAGGGTTGGGTGATTTTCACATAATCCTTAATGAAGTGTCGATAGAAGTTGGCCAAGCCTGTTACACTCATGGCTATGCTACATTACATTCTTTCCTACATTTCCTTCTTTAGGCATTTGTACTCACACCACCATGCCACAACTCAGCACTACCCAGGACTTCTTTGCATGCCAGCTATTGGATATCTGCAGCATTCTGGGCACCAGACCACAGTAGAGTAAAGACCCAATTACCTGGATACTCATGCCACCACAGCAATTAGGAATCCACAGCTGGGATGGCACCATAGCATGCCACCCACAGCATCTGACTAGGTAGCCAATAGTACATCAGGCGCATATCATACGATTCTGCCTTTTCATTTATGGGCCAATGGTGAATAGCTCGCTATCACACAATAGCACGCCATTCATTCTCACCCCAATAGCAATTAACCTGCTATTGCACCATAGCTTGCCTTTCTTTCCCACTCCAGTAGCATTTGTCCCACAGTACTGCCTCTTTCACATGGACCAGGCCAGTTTTTGTCTTGCACTTCCTTATTTAGTATTCTTGCCTGCCCTCACTTAGTTTAGGCTTTGCTTGAATCCCACTTGTAGTAGTATATAAACCTGCCTGTATTATATTGGAGTCCCAATCAATTCTTCTTGGGTCTTCCCTCACAAGGCACCCACTTTACTAGAAGATTGGTCCACAGTTCTGTTTCACTTCACTTCACTACCTTTGCCCTCTACACCTCCTAGTGCCTAGTACCCAAGGTCGTTTCATTAAGAATTGATTCTCCTCTTCGCCGCTGTCGCTCTTCAACTACCCCAAAGGCCCTTACATCATTTCTATCAGTGAGCATAGCAGTACTAGTGTCTCCTTACTGACATTGAAGAACACTAGTGAATGCTACACATATCCAGTCGGCCCCCACTGTTGCAGTTGGCAGCTCAACAGGCGGACAGCATCTAGTAGTCACCCCTCACCCCATTCGTCCCATTAATCTCAACCTACTTGCCACCATTGCCTCCCATCTTGAGGATGACACTGCTGCTGCTGCTGAGAGAGAGTAGCTAGAGCTTTGGGAAGAGATCAACCAGTTAATAGCAGAGTGCACTGTGAGAAATAGGGCAACAGATACACCCAATCTAGTCTATCCCCCATCCCCTGTCGCTGACATCAACCTGAACAACCTTGTCATTCCAATACCACCTGTCCCATCTCCATCCATCCTTTGCCAGCTTATAGCCGAGGCTGAAGAACAAACCTGTTGCTATGCCAAGTATGCTGCTTGCATAGAGGCCCAGCTTGCAGCTCCTCTTTCCCCATCACCTGACTACTGCACCTGCTGTAGGCCAGACCGTCTTTGCCACCCTTTCCACTTCCCACCATACTACTCACACCTGAGACAGTCCAGGATATCTGGTACTGTATTGGTGTGCTCTCAGCACAAGCCAGGCCATCTCCACCCAAGAAACCTTCTCTGGCAGCCCAGCAAGTTTCTTTAATTCTTCTTTTTGTACTTACCACTGTTTGTATTCCACCTTTTTTAGTTTTAGCCTTCTTCTCCAAGGATGTTCCCACTTTTCTTTTGGTACTCCCTTTTAGCCTCTTGTTTTATTTCTTTCTTGTTGCTTGTATTTTGTGCCTATTGCCTTCTCACCCACACCCAGTTTGACTGCAACACCTTCCTCATTTTCTTACAGTTACCCTCAGAAGAGTACTCCCTCATTATTGCCACTCCTACTGGCACACGAGGCTGTAACTTTTGCTATGAAAGCACACCCACCAACTGGGCTGAGTCAGCAGCTCAGAACTGGTAGATATTCACAATACCTATCCCATTTGAATTAAAGTTCCCAGCTCCAGCTATAGGGGGAATACTTAGCAAGCCAAGAGAATGCCCAATGCATCCTGAAGGAAGAGTAATCAGGATTCTGAACAAGCTGAGACCAGGAGACTATCAAGATCAGAAGACTGTAGTCTGCTTGAGACCTCTAGCACCACTGCCATTCGAAAGGCCCAGCTGCAGCTGATATAAGAAGCACAAGCTGAAACAACCTTGGGTGCAAGGCACTAGGAGGTGTGAAACAACCTCGGGCACAAAGGCAAGGAGGCGTCGAGTGGAACAAGCAAGACGATGTCCCGGGTACTAGGCACAAGGGGACGAGTAGTGAAGTGAAGTGAAACAGAAAGGTGGATCAAACTCCTTATAAGCAGGTGCCTTGTGAGGGAAGACCCAAGTAGTATTGATTGTACACTACTGTACAGGTAATGAAGGTAGTAGTAGTTGGAACTAATGGCCATGGTGTGTAACGAGTGTGGTACAAATGATAGCGGGTGCTGATGAGCTGACAAGCGATGGATGTATACCTGATAACCCTAATGATGATCCCGGACTACCCCAACCCCTTTCCATGGCCCCTACGGCTGCTTGGAGCGGCCCGACTATGGCTCTACCCCTTGAGCGAATCTGCAAACGGTGGCCTGTACTTGTGCTGGCGGTTAGTCTTCTACTGGATGCCTACATCTAGCTCCTTGCCAAAGGGAACTAAGTGGCAAAGGAAAGTGAACCAACCCTTGGGTGCTGCCCCATGGTGGAGGGAAGAAACCCAAGGAGAATTGATTGGGGCTCTGATAATTTACAGGCAGTCTTATATACTACTATAGAGCGGAGTCAAAGCGGAGCCTAAACTAGCTAAGGGCAGGCATGGTTACTAAATAAGGAAGTGTGAAGCGAAAACTGGCCTGGTCCATGCGAGCGGGGCAATGCTGCAGGCTAAATGCTACTGGAGTGGGAAAGGGTGGCGAGCAATGGCACCATTGTGAGGTTAATGCCATTGGAGTGGGAAAGGATGGCGTACTATGGTGCAATAGCGAGAGTTTCACTATTGGTGTGGGAACGGGTGGTGTGCTATGGCGTGCGATGCGTGGGTTTCGCTATAGGTGTGAGACCGGATGGCAACAGATGGCGCCATTGTGACTGCAGATTACCTGAGTGCTGCGGTGCGGCATCAATAGCCGGGTAACCAGGGCTTTACTCTACCGTGGTCCGGTGCCCGGATGCTGCAGCTACTGTGCTTACCGGTGTGGGAACAGGACTCAGGCAAGACCGAGTCGCAGCACTGTGGCGTGGGTCAAAGTGGCTAAAGAAGGAAGTGTAGGAATGAATGGAACATAGCGTAGCCGTGAGCGTAACAAGGTGTATAGAGATGAGAGGCGAAAGTGAAGCGAAGGGGACAAATGGACCAATCTTCTAGTAAAGCGGGTGCCTTGTGAGGGAAAATCCAAGAAGAATTGATTGGGGCTCCGATATAATACAGGCAGTCTTATATACTACTACAGAAGGGATTCAAGCGGAGCCTAAAGTAAGTAAGGGCAGGCATAGATACTAAAGATGGAAGTATGAGACAGAAACTGGCCTGGTCCATGCGAGTGGGGCAATGCTGAGGGAGAAATGCTACTGGAGTGGGAACAGATGGTGTGAGATGGTGCCATAGCAAGGTTAATGTGATTGGAGTGGGAAAGAATGGCGTACTATGGTGTGATAGCAGGAGTATCACTATTGGTGTGGGAAAGAGTGGCGTTGTAGAGAGTTAGGACTCTCTGTGGTGATATCCACTTCTTTTTCTATATTCCATGGTTCCTCTTACTATAACCCCAATTACTTACTTTGACTCCGGACTCGCAATTCTTATAAATCCGTTCCTAGTCCAATGCACTGATTAGTCCGGAACTACCGGACTTTACTCAGACAGACCAGTTTTTACTTTACTATTTCCTTTTCTGTTCTTACTTACATAACAGCCTTATACGCTGTCATTTAGCCATTTTCCTGTCATTAGCAAAAGTCTAGGGTATGCCTGGACTATAAAAAACATGTTTCACCTGAGGAAAATTTAGCAACCTTTCGCTTACACCATCACCATCTACTGTCTACTGTCTACCAATCACCACTGCCATTCTACTACTCACTGTCATCATCTCCACCATTCTCTACCACTTTTACACGCATCTTGATGGCCTAAAGTCCGGACTACTGGACTAACACACCCCAAACTGACTGGTTCACTTCTTGGACCTCCATTAAGTGATTCCCAACTTCATCTCTCTGTTCCCCTTTACCAGAGTCCCTTTAGGGGCAAACATAATCGCTCCCCCTTATACCCAGGATGATCAGGACTAGCAGGTTTCACCCCTAGTCTGCTCTCAAGCGTCCTAATTACTTTATAACTGGAGCCCACCGCAAGGGACTCAGAAAAGGGTTCCAGATGAAGTCTTTGACCTACTGCATGCCAACAAGAACTCAAAAATATTTTGGACCAATTCCAGAATCTCCAGATAAGTGAAGATTCCTCATTGTTTCAGCCTGTATCACCGAATTCCGCTGCCCACAACTGCCTCAATCTACCTGAAACATCCGACCTTCGTTCAGGTACCCCTCCGGAAAGCCACCAAACACCTTCCGACATTTTCTGGGATCAGTCTGATTGGTCCTCACCCCACATCTGATCTCCAACCGCAACATCCGAAAACCTACTGACACCAGGACATATAGAGACATCTTTCAAGGATAAGGCTAGTTTGACTCATTGTCAGGAGAGTCTGACAGAACACCTGAGTTTCACTGGTCTGATCCCTGGTGCCTTTGTTCAGTCCACACCTCGCAGGCAGATAAGAGGAGTTTCATCCAGAATCGACCGATCAAATCCATCCCCTTGACAATCATCATCTCCATCACCATCCCTATCATCATCACAACTGAGCGAACCAGCACACCATTTTTCGTCTTCATCATCTTCATCATCATCTGACTCACCACCCCCTTCACTTTCTTACCTCTTACAACCCACATCACCGTCCTTCCATCATAGTCTGGTTCTGCCAGTTAATCTGTTTCAACACCTGACCACTTCTGGACTACCGTCTGCAGTCCCACTTACCTCTACCATAACTCTGCTGCCCATCTGGACTGTCATTCCCCCTGTTCCACTGCTCGCTCCTCAGCCTGTAATGGCCAACCCGCTTCCCCAAATGCCCCTCTGGGGAACCCAGAATGCCATATCTGGATTACCACCCAGCCTCGAAAACCAGGTCCAACAACGCCTTCTTATCACCAAGACTGCTCACCATCCGTCTGACCCCTATCCCATCGATGACATCACTGAAGCCACCAAATTCCTTCTCACCAGTTCTGTCTTACACCTGCAGACCGCTGCTGCTGCTGTTTCTGGCCGACCATACTTTCCATCATGGGCATCCCCTCCACCACAGACAGCTCCGCCAACTACCTCCATTGCTCAGCCAGTCAAACAGGAGCATGTCAGAATGCAGCGGGCTAACAGGAGTTGCACCTTCTGTGACGACCCGGCCCACTTCATGTTGAACTGCCCACATGTTGACAGGTACTTGAAGTCTGAGAAGGTGAGCCGAGCCACCAATGGCTGCCTATGTCTCCCAGATGGCAATTACATTCCTTGAGTTCTGGGCACTCGTTGCCTTCAGGACTGTCTCAACCGCCTTAGCATGCAGACCACTGCTTCTGCCCCCAGTTCTGTTATGACTGGAATACTTGCCCTCACCACTGACACTGACACCATCCTCAACATCAAACCATCAGTCTTTCTGGCACCATCTGAGGAGCCGGAAGACATAGGCAGTGACACCTTTGCTCACCCTGACTTTCAAGCCTACCTCGCTCAAGCATGGGCAAGTTTCCAAGCCAATAAGGCAAAGGTTAAGGAGAAGCGAGTCCACTTCGATGGTGTCGAGATCCCCTGTAAGACCAGTCACCCCGGACCTCGCCCAGCATCAGTAGCAGACGAGGTCGTTCCCCCAGCAGTGGAGTCCAATAGGTCCGCTACTCTGGCACTGTTCTGGCTGGTGACTCCAGTTCCTACTTCCAACCCACCAAAGAGTATTTTCCCCTGAGTTGATAATGCTAACACCTCCTCTACTCCTGCCTCTGGGCAATTTAGATACTCTTTTCTGTTAGAGGATGAGACTGCACCTAAGCGTGTCCTGACCAAGTTCCTCAAGACCACCATGCCAGTCTCTTTCAAGGATTTTATCTTCTCTGCCCAGATGTACAGAGGCAGTTCAAGGAATTGACCACTAGCAAGCAAGTATCCACCACCACTAACGTTGTGCAGGTAAATGAGCTCTCCAGAGTTGATCCTGGTCACATCGAGCGCGAGTATGGCGACCGCATCCTTTGGAGTGATGATGGTTTAATTGTCGCTCATCATAGTGTTCCTCTCTGCTTCCTTGATGCAAAGGTTGTAGGGACAAACCAATCACTGACAGCTGTCCTAGATAGCAGCTCCGAAATTGTCACTATGCCCAAATGTGTATGGGAAGCACTTGGACTACCAGTCCGGTCTGACCATATACTAACAATGTCCAATGCTAATACCAGCACTGAATCAACTATTGGCATTGTCGAGAATCTCCAGCTCAATTTTGGGGCAGAAGAAATTAACCTTCAAGTACAAGTTGTCCCCTGTGCCAACTTTGACCTCCTACTCAATCGTCCCTTCCATTGTCTATTGAGCGCCACAACAGAAGATTTCCCGGATGGGTCACAGATGATCACACTTCGTGATCCAAACTCTGGGAAGTCTTACAAGCTTCCAACACGTCCATGGACCGAAGGATGTCCACATTGCTGGCATGGACTCAGATGTGCCAATCATAAATCCATCGTCGAGATGGGTTTTTAGATATCGATGATCCACCAACCGGTTGGGGAGATCCCTGCATAATTTCTTCATCTCTGTCATTTTCCTTAACTTGCTCACCTCTGCATACAGTTTCCATCTCTGTTCTGGACTACACAGACCGCTCTGGACTATATGAATTCATTTCCTCTACTCAGACTTCTCTCTCCTCTTCTCATATTTCTGCTTTCACTTCGTCTTACCGATTTGATCCACTAACCCATTCCCTGGCCTACAAGCCAGTAGCTAAAAAGATTCGGTCAGTCGTGGCCCCTCTTGAGGAGGAGTTCTGTGTGCTGTGCCAGCTACCTGATGATCCACTTGCCGGACTCATACTGTTGCCTACTCACCCTCCGGACTTCATCCCCAGAGTCTGGTTTACATGGAAATGCACTGATGCTCTCAACCTTGACCCTGCCAACTGGCTATGGGGAGAGGAAATCAAGTTAGTCCAGTGGATAGTCTGCAATCATGAGATGGCTTTCGCTTGGGTTCCAACCGAGCGAGGTCATCTCAATGAACGATACTTCCCTTCTGTCAAAATTCTGACTGTGCCCCACACTCTGTGGGTACTCCACAATATTCTGGTTCCTCCAAAGGCATGGAACCAGACCATACAGATCATCAAAGACCAGATCGCTTCCAGAGTGTACAAACCATCTGCCACTGCCTACTGCTCCAGGTGGTTTTGCGTGCTCAAACAGGATGGGAAGATGCTCCGGCTAGTCCATGACCTCCAACCACTCAATGCTGTAACCATCCGGGACTCATCTGTCCCCCCTTTTGTCAAACACCTCACAGAATCGTTTGGAGGCTATTCGGTATATGGTATGATGGATCTATTTGCAGGATATGACCAGCACCTGTTGCATGTTGAATCCCGTGACATAACAACATTTAATAGTCTGCTTGGACTGCACCAGCTTACCACCCTTCCGATGGGGCATACCAATGTGGTCCAAGTATACCAAGCTGACATGGCATTTATCCTACAGGATGAGATTCCGCATTATACAATGCCGTTCGTTGACAATCTACCGATCAAGTCCAAGACCACCTGTTACCAGCATCCGGATGGCTCATATGAGACCATTCCGGAGAACCTGGGTATCCGGAAATTCATTTGGAATCACCTAACCATTGTCCACAGAATCCTCCAGTGTCTCCAAAACATCAATGTCACCATTTCCGCCAAGAAATTTGTCCTTGCTGCTCTGACCACAACGATTGTCGGTCACAAGTGTACCTCTGAGGGTCGTGTCCCACATGATGCCAAAATTCAAAAGATTCGTGACTGGCCTGAGTGCCAGAACCTCACCCAAGTCCACAGGTTTTTGGGTACCTGTGACGTAGTTCATATTTTCATTAAAGATTTCGCTTCTATATCCCATCCTCTTGTTAACCTCACTAGGAAAGGCATTCCCTTCGAATGGGGAGACGATCAGCAGACTGTGATGACTCGTCTGAAGGACAAGATTATTAAGTCCCCACCGCTCCAGTGCTTAGATTACGAGTCTGGCCGGGAAGTCATACTTGCCATTGACACCTTCTACATTGCCATAGGGTTCATCCTCTCCCAGGAAGGGGAGGATGGCAAATGCTATCCTAACCACTTCTGTTCCATTAGCCTCACTCCAGTCGAGAGCTGTTACTCTCAGGCCAAGCTCAAGTTGTACAGACTGTTCCAGGCACTTCAAGCAGTCTGGGTTTTTATCTTTGGTGTTACTAACCTCATAGTAGAAATGGACGCTAAGTATGTCAAGGGTATGATTAACAACCTGGACTTACAACCAAACGTGACCATCAACCGATGGATTGCCAGTATCCTTTTCTTCCATTTTGAGCTTTGTCATATTCCTGCTGAAAAACATGCTGGCCCTGATGGCCTCTCCAGGTGACCTCGCTCCAAGGATGATCTGCCTGAGGATGAGGGTGTCGAGGACTGGCTAGATGATGCCTATTCCTTCGCAATTTGCCTTCTCAATGACCATGCTACCTTTGTTCCTACCGGTCATCCTCCGCTTCTGTACTGGACACCTTCCTCTGGTTCTCCGATTTCCTGGAACATCGCCACTCACCCCCTACTTAGTTTCATATCTGTCTTCAAATCCTGTTCTTCGGCACCAGATGTAACTCCAGGTTCACATACGATTCCCTGGTCCCCGAAAGCACTTTCTAAGGAGGACTGGATCCATGCTATTCATTCCTTTTTAGAAACCCAAGTCCGACCTGCTGATCTTACTAACGCTGCATTTCAGTCATTTATTAATTCAGCTACCAGGTTCTTTATACTTAACGGTTCTCTTTGGTGCCGTGAGCAGCATGGATGACACCAGCTAGTTGTATCAGAGAACCGGAGATATGGACTAATCAAGGAGGCCCATGATGACCTCAGATACAAGGGTGTCTTCACAGTTTGGACTCAGCTCCTGCTCAGATTCTGGTGGCCATGCCTCATTGACAACGTCAAATGGTTCATTTGGACCTGTCATGAGTGCCAAATTCGTCAAATGCGCCATCTCCATATTCCGCCAACCATCCCTATCATCGGGGGACTCTTTCATAAGGTCCACCTTGACATGATGCTGATGCCCCACTCTAGTGGGTACCGTTTTATCATTCAGGCCCGCTGTGCTCTAACTGCATACCCGGAGTGGCATATGCTCCGGTCAGAGAACGCAGTAGCACTGGCATCCTTTATTTTCAAAGAGATTCTTTGCTGGTGGGGTCTGCTCACCGAAATTGTTACTGACAATGGTCCTGCCTTTGTACAAGCTTTAGATATGCTCACTACATGGTACGGAATCAGACACATCCACATCTCCCCCTACAACTCACAAGCTAATGGCATGGTCAAATGGCGTCATTACAATGTCCAGGAGGCCATCGTTAAAAGTTCCCCTGGAGGGGAGTTGTGCTGGCATACTGTAGCACACTTGGTCTTCTGGGCCGAACAGGTAACTATTCTCTGGACTACCGGACTATCTCCATATTTCATGGTTCATGGCATAGAACTGCTATTTCCATTTGATATCACTGAAGCTACTTACCTTGTTCCTCTCTCCAATACAGACCTGTTATCTTCCTCCGGCTTAATTGCTTGGAGAGTGCAGCAGCTACAAAAGTGCTGTGATGACCTAAAGGCAATTCGCGACCATGTTCTCAAAGCTCAGTTTGAATCCATCAAGCATTTTGAAGCCACATACAAGACCCATATCAAAGACTTTGACTTCTGCCCAGGAAGCCTGGTCTTAGTCCAGAATTCACAGATTGAAAAAGAGCTAAATTGGAAGATGAAGCCAAGATACCTAGGTCCAATGGTGGTTCTTTACCAGACTACTGGAGGATCATATCTTCTGGCCAAGTTGGATGGTTCTGTCTCCAAGCTCCGTTATGCCGCATTCTGGCTTGTCCCCTACCACCCTAGATCCCACACAATGATACCGGTTATGCAAATCACCAGACTAGATGAAGAAGAGTTGGATTGTCTTGAGGGAGATACTATAGAGGGACCAGAAGATGAGGGAGAGATGAATGTCTCTGACGAAGAATAGACTGTAACATGAGACCGCATGCAAGAAACCATATTTCCTTTTCTTTGTTTCACCCCAGGATTAGTCCGGTGACCTACTTAGTCTCCCCTATTCTGTCTCTCTATCCGAAAAACAAAAAGCTAAAAAGATCCAACAGACAATCCTATTATTTAGAAACAGATCATCGCTCTGTCATTTCCTTTCTTCTCTCTGTGTCTCACTCATGCGAACCAGCTATTTGTATATTGACCTTCGACCGCGCACTAGACACAGCGCCCATTTTACCTTGGACTGATTTGTTTGACACTAACATACCGCTGTCAAGTTCGAGGGAAGTCCGGCTATGAAGATGATGAAAGCCGACCAATGAAGACAAGTCGGGCAGCACCCCACAATCACTACATAGATTTCCTTCCTTTCTTTTCTCTTTTCTTTCATTCTGCAGACCAAAACGGATACCATTGAGTTGGACATATACAACACAAGCGGTGGACTATCTATGGCAGACTGACTACACGTCCATCTCCTCTAGTTCTGCCACTATCTTCCCCACCTCTGCGATCACCAAATCCTGCACAACTTCCAGAGCCTTGAAGTCCACACGGATCTGGAAAAGTTCTGCTTGCACTGCATTCAGATGGCAGACCAGGCCCTGGTGTCATTTCCAGACTGTGGATGACTTGGACCTTGCTGTCGTGGGTGCCTTCCCCTTCCCCTTGCTCTGTACCGGCACATCCTCCTCGCTCGCGCTCTCGTCATCGTCAGACAAAATGAAGGGGGCCCACTTGCTTGGACTGGCCTTGGTGGTTGGTTGTATCGGCTGTCCAGCTGATAATCGTTAGTATGAGTTACCACTAGGCAGCAGACACTTACCTCGAGTGGTCTCTATGACCACTTCCACCTGATTGGTCTTCCTCGCTCCTGACTGACCCACTATGAAGCTACACCGGGCCTTCAGCCTACAGCACTGCATGCAGGTGACCCCAGCTTCCATCTCGCATCCTTTTGGGACACCCGCCTTCGCACACGACTCACAGACACAGCGCACTGGTGTCATTCCCATCTGCTGTGTCGCCTCAGCTTGCCTCTTGGGGGCAGGCACTGTTTCCCCTTGCTCGTCATCTGTCCACAGTCGCTATTCCAGGTCAGTGTTGCTTCAGCAGTTGAGTAATTTACCATGCACCTTTAGTGATGATGTTGTGGACCGCGCATTCACCAATGACGCCCGCTTCTCCGTGGTTACCGTCTGCTCCACCTCCTTGACCTCCATTGCCATGTCTTGCATCGGTATCAGTGGGGCCACCTTTCTCCTCTTGGTCCAGTCTGTGCATGTCAGCTCCACCGCACGGAGCACTTGGCTTACTTCTGGATCTGGGTCCATGTCAAGCTAGAGCATGTCAGCCTCATCTTGGGCCAACTCTAACACATCCTGCCCTTGCTATCAGTGAATAGTACCACTGTGAGTAGTTTACAACTCACCAATGCCATCCCGAATTCCTTCATCCACATCATCTTCTCCTCCTCCAACTTGTCCCAGTCGTCCGGCATTGACTTCACAACTGCCTCTGCTCGACCTATCGTATCTTGAACTCTCTGGCGTGCGGCCTGTCAAAGTGCCGCCCCAGTGTCGTTTAGGGAACAGTGGCGGTTGAGTCGGCTCTTGAATTGGAACATGGTGAGTTGTGACGAACAGGTGAGCAAGTAGTGGTAGTAGAGTTGAGAGTTTCGTGCTGGCACACACGCACTCTTAGCTGTCCCGCTTTGGACCCCATAAACCGATTGGTCAGCCCGCGTACCTGACTGGGAACAGTCAGTATCTAAGTCCCCAGTGGATGTAGAGAGTCAGAACTCTCTGTGGTGATATCCGCTTCTTTTTCTATATTCCATGGTTCCTCTTACTATAACCCTGATTACTTACTTTGACTCCAGACTCGCAATTCTTATAAATCCGTTCCTAGTCCAATGCACTGATTAGTCCGGAACTACCGGACTTTACTCAGACAGACCAGTTTTTACTTTACTATTTCCTTTTCTGTTCTTACTTACATAACAGCCTTATACGCTGTCATTTAGCCATTTTCCTGTCATTAGCAAAAGTCTAGGGTATGCCTGGACTATAAAAAACTTGTTTCACCTGAGGAAAATTTAGCAACCTTTCACTTACACCATCACCATCTACTGTCTACTGTCTACCAATCACCGCTGCCATTCTACTACTCACTGTCATCGTCTCCACCGTTCTCTACTGCTTTTACATGCATCTCGATGGCCTGAAGTCCGGACTACTGGACTAATGCACTCCAAACTGACTGGTTCACTTCTCAGACCTCCATTAAGTGATTCCCAACTTCATCTCTCTGTTCCCCTTTACCAGAGTCCCTTTAGGGGCAAACATAATCGCTTTCCCTTATACCCAGGATGACCAGGACTAGCAGGTTTCACCCCTAGTCTGCTCCCAAGCGTCCTAATTACTTTACAGCATGCTATGGCGCCATGGCAACTGTGGATTGCCTAAAAGCTGCGGGTGGCATGAGTATCCAGGTAATCGGGTCTTTACTCTACCATGGTCCGGTGCCTGGAATGCTGTGGATACTAAGCCAGCCAGTGTGGGAAACAGGACTTGGGCAACACTGAGTTGCAGCACTGTGGCATGGGAAAAGGTGGCTAAAGAGGGAAATGTAGAAAAGAATGGAACATAGTGTAGCTGTGAGCGTAACACAAGCCACCCATAATAAAGAAAGAAGTCCATTTCCAGTATGTCGCGGGTACTCCTCAATACCATTGCTGACCCCACTATTCTACTACCAGACAAACTTGCTGCCATTGTGGCCAAGTTCACCACCATTACCACTCAGAATATCTAACTTGCACAATTGCTGCACATGTCCAACAATGAGATTATCTGTCTCAAGCAGCTAGTAACAGTAGGACAAGGGATGGTAGCCACCCTCCAAGGGCAGATTGCTGCAGTGGGCCCCCCAGGTACCTCGAAGAAAGTTGAACTGTTTGCTGACCCAGGTGAATATGATGGCTTCATCACCAAGTTTGAGGAATGGTGGGCCAAGATGAAAGCATGGCTCCACATCAATGCCCATGTTGCCCCTGCCAGAAGTTATGAAGCAGTGGTAGCAGTTCTCTCCCAGCTCAAAAGACCCAAAGCCAGCCCCTTCACACAAACCTGCCTTGCCCAAGGAAATGCCTATTTGTGGAAGGACTATGAGGACAAGATACAGGGCCTATTCCATGCCATGAATCAAAAGGACTGGGCATGCAAGCAGCTGGAAGAATTCAAATAGCAAGGCATGTGGACTAATAATTATCTAGTCCGATGGGAGGCCCTATATCAACAGGCACAGATCGACGACACCCATGCCATATGGCTCCTGGAACAAAACACAGCCTGGCACATCATATTACAGATTTTCAAGGAAGGAAAACGGCAGGACAAGCCCACAGTCTACATGGACCATATTAGGAAGACCAGATGCATGATGGAAGCACTCAGCTTTATAAGGGAGTATGAAAGGAAGGCCCCTGCGAGGATTAGTAGTTGAGGTTTAGTGTGGGAGAACCTTGAAGAAGACATGTACACCCTTCCAAGCAGCAATGCCTGTGCAAGATGCTTCAATTGCAAAGAGACTGGCCACTGAATCTGAGAATGCTGGAAGCCCAAGATCAACCAATGCCCAGCCTGTAAGTTTGTTCACAGTGGGCACAGCACTTACTGCTTTAAGAGAAAGATGCTGCAGAGGATCCTGCTAGCAGAAGATGAAGAACCCACTGGATCCAAAGTGCTGGTGAGGATAGCTGAGTTGGCAGAAAAAATACAAAAGAGGAGTAACCTAAAAAAAAGGTTGGATTTTCCCCTCGAAGGTTCCCAGGAGAAGGGAAAAGGCAGGGCCTGAAGAATGCATCAGGTGTTCAACAGGCCGGTAATGTTTCCAAGCACACCCCTATCACCCATGTAATCATGTCTAAAGACCAAGAATGGTGTATTTCCCTTAGATTGCCTGGTCTAGAGGAGTCCACTCCACAGCTCAGTGGCAACTGTGAACCCAATGCTGTGCTTAATTCCTCTAACAAGTATATGCCCCCTCATGTATGCAAGCAAACCCCAACTCCCCCACAGATACACATCCTAGGGCAGCAGAAGAAAAAGGAAATCCTCATGGAGGTACAGATAAAGACCTGTTCAGGTGACTTCCTGCTGGCATCCACCCTTCTTGATAGCGGTGCCCAGTCCTCCTTCATTCACTGAGAGTATGTCTGCCAGAACCACATCCCCACTGAGGAACTTCCACAGCCCATATATGTCTATAATGCTAATGGGACTCCAAACAAAGCAGGACCCGTAACCCATGTGGCAACCATTCTATTGGAATTCCAGGGTCATGTGGAAAAGACCCAAGTTGAAGTAACCAACCTAGGGAGTAAGGATCTCATTCTAGGTTACACATGGCTGAAAGAGCACAACCCCCATGTCAATTGGAAGACTGGGCAGGTGACCCTCCCCAAATGCCTGGAGCTCTGCAACTACTCTGGGGTGTCATGAGTAATTCATCAGGTGGAAGAACAGGAAGTCCACATGGCCAAGGAGCAATGGAACACCAGACAAAAGCAAGAAGGAAAAGCTCCCTGCAAGTTAGTACCCCCAGTGTATCATCACTACCTCAAGACTTTTGAGCAGAAAGAGTCAGAGCAGATGCCAGTCTGCAAGCCATGGGACCATGCTATAGAACTCAAAGACTCCTTCACTCCCCACAAAGGCCACAATATCCCCCTTAGTCCCCAGAAACAACAGGAAGTGGACGACTTCATTGATGAGCAGTTGGCAAAAGGGTACATTCGCCCCTCCAAGTCTGAGCAGACCTCACTGGTCTTCTTCATGCCCAAGAAGGATGGTAGAAAGTGCATGGTACAAGACTATAGGTACCTCAATGAACACACAGTGCACAACAACTACCCGCTCCCCCTTATAGCCCAGCTAGTTGACCGCCTGCACTCCATGCATCTATTCACCAAGATGGATCTCCAATGGGGGTACAACAATGTCCAGATTAAGGAAGGAGATGAATGGAAGGCTGCTTTCACCTGTTACCATGGGGCCTTCAAACCCCTAGTAATGTTCTTCAGTCTTTGCAACTCCCCAGCCACTTTCCAAACCATGATGAATGATATCTTCACTGACATGTCCAAGAATGTGATGGTCTACATTGATGACCTCCTCATCTTTACCCTCACCAAAGACCAAAAAGCCCATGAAGCCATTGTCCTGGAAGTACTCCGGAGGCTAGAAAAAAACAACCTCTTTGTCAAGCCTGAGAAATGTACCTTTGGGGTGCAAGAGTTAGAATTCCTAGGGATGATCATTGGAGTAAACAGAGTAAGCATGGATCCTGGCAAGGTAACCACCATAAAAGAATGGCCAGTTCCAACCAATGTCTGCAGTGTATGGGCCTTTCTAGGCATGGCCAACTTCTATTGCCACTTCATACAGGATTTCGCCCACATCACCCATCCCTTGCATGACCTCACAAAGAAGGACAAGCCTTTCTGTTGGACAGACAAGTGGCAAGAAGCTTTCAACTGGCTCAAGGAGGCCTTCACTACTGTGCCAGTTTTAGTGTATCCAGACCATGACTGGAAGTATCAGCTTGAATGCAATGCCTCATTATACACGACCAGCAGAGTACTCCTGGTAGAAGAAGATGAGAAGTGGCACCCCATGGCCTATGCATGGCATGCAATGACACTGGAAGAGCACAACTACCCCATAGCCAATAAGGAGATGTTGAGTGTAATCCGAGGATTGAAGGATTGGCAACACTATTTGAAAGAAGCCACCCAGCAGTTCAAAGTGTGGAATGACCACCAGAACCTAACCTGGTTTATGACAAGACAAAACCTTAACTGAAGACAAGCTTGGTGGGCCCAATATCTCTCCCGTTTCAACTTCAAATGGTGCCATAAGCCTGGTTTGATGATGGGAAAGGTGGACATGCTCTCATGGAGAGAAGACTTAGCAGTAGGAGATATTGAGGACAACCAAGATGTGGTGGTGATACCCCCAAAACAGATCCAGGTGCACCATACCAATAGGAGAACTGACACTGCAGTGGAGGAAGAGTCCATGATTGAGGAAGCCACTGTTCTGCACCATTCAGGAGATTGACTCACTGATCAGATCTCTCATGAGATGATCAAACTTCCCCATCTGGTGCAAAAGTGGTTGGAAAGCCAGGAATACCACATTAAAGATGGATGCCAGATGAAAGAGGAAAAAGTGTATGTACCTCTAGCCTGCCACCCTGAGGTCCTTTGCCTGCACTATGATGCCCCAGTTGCGGGGCATCCCAGGATTGCTCAGACTATCGAACTCCTCCACTGGAGTTATGATTGGGCCTCTCTGGCTGCTGATGCCATGGACTATGTGAGAAGATGCCCCAGGTGCACACAAACCAAGCCCTTGAATAAGCCACCAGCAGGAGAGCTCCAACCCTTGCCAGGGCCTGGAGGGAACTGGCAAGACATCTCCATGGACTTCATCACTAGTCTCCCC